>JAOUQV010145009.1:0-15624 GCA_028565295.1 Aspidoras spilotus
TTGTTATGGTGTTGATGTGGCAACTCCATGACAAGTCCTGTGAGATGGTCACTCCAAGGTACTTGAAGCTTTCTACCATTTCCACTGCCATTCCACTGATGTGGACAGGTTGGTAGCTCCTCTGCTGTTTTATATAGTGTATTATTGTGTTTGTCATGTTTAATGTAGTGGACAATCTAAAATCTTATACCAAAGTAATATTTCTGTTTCTAAACAGAACTTAAGAAAATTTAACAATATGCAGGTAGGTGTGTGTATGTGTTTGTATGTGTGTTTGCATCAATACATGCAGTGACTGCATGACTAAATAAATATAGTTCATTTTAATTATTACAGTACAGCCCTAAGTCTTGGCAGCCTATTTTTTATTGTAGATCTTCATGAATTCTGAATCACATTCAGTAATTAAGTAATCAATATCTTAAAGCTTACTATTACTTAAGATAAAATACTACTTTTACTTTAATTTGGGCATTACGGGTTGTTGTCTTGCTGCATGACCCACCTTTTCTTTAGGAAAAATGATTTTATTCTTATCCATTCACAAAACATTCTTCTAATAGAATTGTCCGTATTCTTTTTAGAGGAGCAGTTGCTTTCTCCTTGCAACACTGCCATACACACCATTGTTGTCCAGTGTTCTTCTGATGGTGGAAACATGAACATTAACATTAGCCATAGCTGGGTACCCTGGGATCCAGGAATGGATCGACTTGCATATGGAAAATGATTGTCACCTTATGTAGTCTCTTCCCTCAAGTTAAATGTAATGAATCAAAAAGGAACGACGCACTCATTATAAGCAAGGTTCCAATCCAGTGGTTTTCCAGCATGTCTGCTTATGTATATGCAACTTATTGAAGTGTTTAGTTACTGTGACAATAACATTTTACATTTCTGTACAATAATATTGTAAAAATACTTAGTTAGCATTTTTGCTAATATATACATTGTGGAAAAATCATGTTTTAAACATCTTTGCATGTAAATTTCATGCTGACTACATTTCATGTCTGATTACAACACACATTATTGAATTATATTAATAATATATAATACATATAAATACATAGATATCAATTATTATCATAATATGCTTTGTGTTATGGGGGATTGGTATGTGACTTTTGAATTTTAATGTAAATATCCAAGCCTGGAGCCAGCCAAGTGTAAGAGGGAGTTTTAAAATTTATTTTATGTTTAATGATGCGATTCAATTTTATAACAACATTAAGGTTTTAATTTAGTTTAAATCTACTTTATTTAAGAGGGTTATAATTATTTGCTGTCATTATAATTTATAATCACATGACAAGGGTCATATCTTATTCTCTCTCTTATATTGCATAATCAAAGTGCAATTATATATGCAAAGCATAATTTGTTCTAAATTCAGCTATTGTTTCTTCGCTGTACTGTGTGGGTACCAGTATGGAATTTCTCAATCAGGGCTAGTGGAAGAGTGAGAGGTGTCTTGGGAGTCTTGCCGTCCTCTGGTCTTTGTTTTTAAAATCTGCCTTGCCGTGACTTCCCAGGATAGTCCAGACATGAAAGGGAATAAGTGATGCACAGCATTCTTCAAAGTCTGAACTCGGGAAGACAGCATGCCTTGCAGGCAGTTAATGAAGCCCTGCTGCCAGTTAAGTAGGATAGCAGTCAATAAGACCATTTTTATCCCATTTACAGCTGCAAGGAATGAGAAATATAAAAGCTGATAAGGGGTTGTTGTAATTCAACGTACTGTATATTTTACAGTTTTGCATTTTGTGTTATTTTATAGTTATACAGAAAAATGTACATATTGCGCACAGGACAATATCAATGCCCAGGATAGCACAAACAATACCTTTTGTTTTTTTTTTACAGGGAATAGACTCTAAGGTAATTGTTTTAGATATAAACTGAGATGTGTTTGGGATTTTATGTTGACTACTTCAAATGGTGAAGCCACATACTGGGCTAACATACAGATCTTCTTCAAATGCTGGAATATAATCAATCCATGTAAGTGTGTTAACTAGCAAGCAAAGACTAATAATAAGATGAGTTACTCAATATGGTAGAGCTGGTAATTTACAGTCTTTAGTATTTTACTTGACAATGCTGATTAAAACATTTTCAACTGTTGACAAGGAGGGTCAAGGATGGTCAAAGTTAGTATATCAACCTGACTAGCTGGACCTGTATTTGGAAGTTAGCTGGTCAGATTAATTAGTTTTTAGTGCAAAATTAGCTATAATTTCTCCTCTTCAATCAGCAGACATTTGGGCTGACAGGAATTTCTTTTTAAGCTCACACAGGCCAGGATGACTAGGAAAACATATTAACAGAAAGTTGTGTGGAGGATAAAAAATTGGTTGCACATGCAACTGTGATAATCCCAGCCTTGAAAGGATTATCAATAAAAGTCCATAATCAGTGATGATTTGGGGAGTCATCGACATCTGCTGGTGTAGGTCCACTGTGTTATATCAAGACCAAAGTCAGTGTAGCTGACTACCAGAAAATTTTAGAGCACTTCATGCTTCCCTCACTTGGCACCTTTACACACTGACAAAAGTACCAATACCTGGTTTAATAACCACAGTATCACTGTGCTTGATTGGCCAGCAAACTCGCCTGATCTAAACCCAATAGAGAATCTATGATGTATTGTCAAAAGGTAGATAAGAGGCACTAAACCCAACAATGCAGATGAACTGAAGGCTGCTATTAATATAACCTGGGCTTCCATAACACCTCAGCAGTGCCATAGGCAGATCGCTTCCATGCCACGTTCATGCAGCAATTCATGCAAAATTATCCACGGCCAAGTATTGAGTAAATCTACTGAACATACTTTTTAGTAGGCCAAAATATCTACATTAAAATTCTTTTTTTCACTTGAAATATATCACTGTGTTTGTAATGAATCTATATAATGTATGCATTTCGCTGTTTGAATTAAATTACCTGTAGAAGTCAGAAAATCTTAAACATGTCTATTAAATCTTGTTTTTTATTTCAATAAGAACTGATATATATACATATATATAAAAACACTCACTATATCGGAAGATAATTTGACTTGATTCATGTAATTCTGTTCTTGTTTTGTGTTTATTTATCTTTTTTGACATTGATGTTTTGCAGTGGTATCATTATTAGTAGTATTAGTATTCGTTATTTTGTTTTAAACGATGTTTGATACATATTTAGAGAAAGTATGAGATACTGTATTTGCAGTTTCTGTTAGTTTGGGATGTTTTTCAGTGGTGTAGTAAACAGTAATCCAACTGAGGGGTTATGTGGATATTGTAGAGGATGGATGGACTGCTTGTCCTGGCATGTGTAATTTTTTTACAGACTGTAAAGTAATTAGAGCTTTATTGTTTAACGTCATATTCAGCATCAAGTGCCATTTTAATGACAGGAACAAGGTTATATTCATACACAAGTTTCATCTCATACACAAGTCATATATCGATAGACAATTCAATAAGAAGTTAGCATCTCCAATTCTGAGTGTCTTCTAGAGTTCTACTAGGTTATTCTGGAGAAATTGACTGCCACAATTGCTTATTTTGCAGAAAAATCATCAGTGAAGTAGGCCTTCATACAAACAATTTATTTCTGAACATTTCATTTTAGTTGTAGGAATATAGGATATATTCCTGTGATATATGTGATATATTTGCAGTATTTTGTTTTATTCCTCTGCGTGGGCAACTCCAGTATACATATACAGTATCTAATCTCAAATAGTGCCTGCACCAGGGCTGTTGACACAATCCCAGTAGGAAATACAATATGAGCATTACCTTCAGGTAAACACTGCATTGCTATTAGCCATTTTTAGTGGGGCCAGGACAAGCAGAGAGAAAACCAGGCAGTGTGTTGTTCACAGTCATGTTGCTATTTAAACCTATAGTAATTAGGTTTAGTGACTTTTCAGACGCATATAGTAAGTTAATATCAAGTAAGCTAATACAGGCTATTGCCGCTAGTCTGTATATGAGCATAATTCACCTGCCTGATGTACCTGGATGGTAAATTCTACACACTCCTTCACAGACTATTTTCATGTTGCTAATCTATTATAACCCAAATGAGGATGGGTTTCCCTTCTGAGTCTGGTCCATCTCAATGTTTCTTCCTTTTATCATCTCAGGGAATTTTTCTTTGCTTGTTCATTGGGGGAACAATTCAATTGCATATTTATATACTTTATATAATTTCTGTAAAGCTGCTATGTAACAATTAAATTGAATTTTGTAAAACTAATGCCAAAACTAATGCCATAGACCTCGTGCTTAGAGGTGCCGGGTGGGAACCGACGATTCAGAATTACGATTCAGAATCTGATTCTGATTCTGAATCGTCGGTTCCCACATGGCACCTCTAAGCACGAGGGATAGAACAGCCCTAGACAGGCACCAGTCCATCATAGGGCACACACATAATCACACATTAATGTGAAATTTAGAGACACCAATTAACCTATCATGCATGTCTTTGAAATGCGGGAGGAAACCGCAGAAACTCGTGCGAACACGGGAAGAACATGCAAACTCCACACATAAATTTCCAGAGTCGCTCCACTGTGCCACCGTGGCGCCTTTTGTATTGTACATATAGGTGTAAGATTAACATTTATTGCTTTTATTATCACAAGCAAATTTTAAATGCACATTCATTTATATATAGCCGTTTTTATTGAACAGTGCTAATGTGAGCCCTGCTAGTTTTTTCGCAATGGGGTCTTGCAGGCGACTGGAGAAAACGGCTATTTTGTGGAGTATGTCATGACGGGCTGTGATTCATTGTGTATAGTCATATATTATTTTTATTCTTGATATTTCTGCAGCAGAAAGAAAAGTGTATCATTATATTTATATTATGTTTATATAAAGAGCAAAGAGACAAAGCTTGTGCTAGATGTTAATCCGCCAATAGATGGCGGCAGGACGCCATTTTAAAAACGACAGCACTAGAGACATAAAGGCTTTTTTTCACATGTCCCCAAAAAAATATATGTGTTGGGGAAATGAAAAATAAATAGTTCTTAATCCACAACGAGTCACGGGCAAGCAGGTGCATACCAGGCAACTTTGGAAGCAAGGGCAGGAACTAAACAGGGCGCAAATCCATCGTAGGGCACATACACGTATACTGTCATACACACTAAGGGCCATTTTAGAGACACCACTAACATGCATGTGTTTAGAATGCAAAGGTAACTGGAGAAAACCCACACAAACGCAGAAGAACATGCAAATTCCACACAGAAATTTCCCAGGTTGACCCGCCTGGGGGTTCTGGGGGTAGGCAACAGCACTACCTCTGTGCCATTATGCTACCCCAATGTGTGTCTTCATAAAAAAACTCTTATTAAAATGGAATATAGTTACTGTCGTTCATTCATTGGTTAGTTTTAGCCTTAAACTGTGTTCCATGTTAGAGTTTTGTCAGTTTTATAAGTAAATTATCTGGCAATCTTACGGAACATCAGGGAGAATATTAGGCAGTTCATCTGGAGACATTTTCCTTTTTTCGGCAGAAAACAAGCAAATATTATACAAATTTGTCTGAAAAGCTGTCTCATTTTTTAACATATTACATTCTTTGCAATGTTAACAATGTGTCCAATAAGTGACTGAATCCCTAAGCTATTTCTTTCTTTCCACCTTGAATGGTGAACACAGAAAAGTTTCTACAAAGCCCCTGACAGACTGCAGAGTGACTAAATTGGGCCAACAGCTCTCCTGGCACATGGAACATAATGACACATTGTCCAAAAGGCGGACACATTTGGCACCGGGGTCACTACCACAACCTGGAGAGGAAGATTGAGGTCAGTGAGTAATTCAGTCTGTATTAGTCATACACGCTAACACTGAGACACAGCACTCTCATTATTTAAGATTAATTTATACACTAATACTTTTTGTATCACCCGTATCTTTTTATATTGACTGAGTTACTAATAGATGCAATAGATGCCTAAGTTATTTAAGTCATGTAATAATATTGTATTGCTCTATATTATGTCTTAGTTGATCTTCTACTGCTGTAGATAAGCACCAGACATAGGGACTTAGGTTAGTGACTTAGAATTGAGTTACACTTAAGTCACATGACTGGAGCTTTATGATTTGGAAAAGTCTGATTTGCTGGATGTCATTTCCTACATTTTACAATTATGCACACAACTAGTGATAACATGACCAGAGAGATTTGACCCTTAGAAGACCTAAATATGGCGTTGGACCTGCAAAGAAAGTGTCTGGTAAAGGCTTTAACCTCCATCTCACATCTAGTTTTATTCATGGGGCTCAGCTAAATATATCAGCAGTATTCAAACGGTATTATACTTGTATATATGCAATGCAAACGTATTTGTTATTTACTCAAAAGTCAAGATATTAAAAGAAAACAGCTTCCTGTCAGGTCAGGATTTGACCTCACAACATTGCAGCACATTCCAGCACCCCCGCCATCTTTATAACTACATACTTTATAACAGTCTCTTTTTTAGTTAGTCAGTAAGATGCAATCCAGCAAGACACACACGCACATACCAAACACAGTGCCAAGCCTCCCATTCCTCAGCTTCTTGGCTGCCTCAGTGAATTCTTTAAACAAAGTGCATTTACAACACAAGTGATTCGGATTTCCCACATTCCTTTCTCTTTTCTTTCCTTTTTCTGTACTAAGATTCAATTCACAGTCAAGTCAGTGTATGTAGTCTGAATTCTACGTGTTAAATATAGAACAGGGGTTATATAATATAATACTGTACGATAACACAATAATCACTTCCTCATTATCTCATCATGTCTCTCAAGCATCAAATAAAGTATGCTATATCAGGCACTTTGGTTCCTCTTCTGGCTGTATATGAAGTTGTAAGAAGGTCAGAAACCTGTAGGGGGCATGAGCTGATATTTTTGGATGATAAAGGAAGGGGGAATGGAGTGTGATTCAGATCTGAGTCACAGGGGCTGTTGAGTCACTGCGCACTGCGTGCGTAAGGATAAAACATCAGCAGCGTGCATCAGCAGAATAAACATCAGCAGTGTGTAATACGACACGGCTCAAGGAGTCTCGTCTGATCTGTCGTGAGCCATTAGGGAAATTTAATAATAAGGCCGAATCACATTTTAATGGTGTTTTTTTTATAGATAAAGTATGTCGATCTGATATTGCAATAATGACGAATGCTGAGATTTATGGTGTCATAATTAGCCCATGAGTGTGGGTGAGGGTGATGATGTTGGCAGTGATAAATGGAGAAGTGGAAATTGCGGCACTTGTCGAGACATGTGAGCTTCTGCAGAATGATAGATGGAAAGTTGGGTAACTTCAACCGGATCAGATGGGTCTCATGCGTAATAACCTTTTTTTTTGTTGTAAGGGCATGTACTATAATTCAGTAGAGTTATAAGAAATACTGTAAGGAAGTAACACATACTGAAATGCGTTTCCCTAAAACGTCATATAAAGACTTCTGTTTTCTTTTGATGTTATTTTTGGACAAGTGCTTCCTTGAAGCTTCATTTAATGGCTATTGCTTCCTTAAAACACAGTAAGAGAAGCACAGCCGGAGATTTCTAACTTGACTGAAGTAGAAGTATAGTGTTGATCAAACAGTTAGCAGAGTGAGTTCAGGTCGTCTGTGACATTGTGTAATGAGGGATACCTAAAGTCTGTTGTATTTATTTCCTAACTTGTACTATAGGGTTTGCATGGATTTTATTTCATTTTAATCAAGCTGGTGAGGTCACAGAAATGTTCAGGTGTACACTAATCTATAGGATGTAAGTTAAGTTCATGAAACAAATCTTTGTGTTTCTAAAAAAGGGACCATGGCATGTGCATAAGTTCTGCCAGTTTGGCGATTGCTTCTCAGATGAAGCACACATGGCTGTTCTCTCAGGGTTTTCTGCAGGTACTCCAGTTTCCTCTCGCATTCCAAAGACATGCATGCATATAATATTTTATAATAATTTAACAAATATTCTCATTATCGAATTGTGTGCAATTTACCATGTAGGTAATTAGAATTATTCTGGATCATTCTGCAATTAAATTGGAATAAAAGTGAAATAATATAATAATAATAATAATAAATATATCATAATAGATCCTACAACCATTAAAGTTAAAAAGGTCAAACGAGTAAAATAAGATTTTAATATTAGTAAGACAGACTTCATGAGAATCACATCTCAGTGCTTGAAGTTCCTAAAAAAACTTCCCTGGAGGGTCATAAAAAGAAATGTCTGGGATGGAAAAGCAAAGCTTCTTGACTTCCGATGGTCAACATGAGGGATGTTTGTTAGAATCTAGAAAATATTCATTACTGAAACTAGTGTCTGTGTTCGTGCAAAACAGTCTCGTTTCCTGAGAACATTCCCGCACTAAATGTGCCTAAAGTTCCTGAATTCCTAAACGACATACTGCTTCCTGAAATATTTCTGTGGTGAAGACATGCTTTAACTTCTTCTGCAACTTCCTTGGGCCTTGAAAAAATTCCTGTTTTGAAAACAATCCTGAGGTTCCAGAAACTGCACTTTTGATGGAATCAGTCCCTGCTTTGCTCTTTAGTGTATATAGTAATAAAGTGATAATATTTAATTTCGAGTTTGTACAACGTTTCTTACAGCGAGTGAAATGAAATTTAATCTGGAATGGTTAAGTGCACAGTGTCCAGATGAAGCTTTTTGATCGTCTGAGTGTTTGTGAGTGTGTGGTTCTGGATGTCTCTATAAAGTAGGGGCAGTCGTAGGCTTGTGCTTAAGGAACCAGCCTTGTGACTGGAGGGTCCCCGGTTTGATTCCCAGTAATGCCAAGTCACAGCTGAAGTGCCCTTGGGCAATGCACCTAAGCCCCAGTTGCTCCCCGGGTGCTGTGCAGGGCTGCTCACCGCTCACCGTGCTCACTTCACCAGTGTGTGTGTGTTTCACTGCACGGATGGGTTGAATGCGGAGGACAAATTCCGCTGTGTGCAAAACATAGTGGCAAAAATGGATCACTTGACACACTAAAGTTGTAAGGAACAATTACTCTCAGTGTCCACTTTATTAGGTACACCAGTTTAATTGCTTGTTAACAAAAATATCTAATCAGCCAATCATACGGCCACAACCCAATGCATTTCGGCATGTAGAGGTAATCAAGATAACTAACTGAAGCAGATGCGCTAGTCTGAGTATATCAGAAACTGCTGACCTACTGTGATTTTAATGCACAAAATGTGTGTACGTAAATGCCTTGTTCATGTAATAGACTGGTCTGAGATAATACAAAAGCAACAGTAAGCCAAATAATCCAAGCCAAATACATCTCTGTTGAAAGTCTGATACAAAGAAGTAAGGCAGTCCTGAAAGAACAAGGAAGCCAATCTTTTAATATCATGGTGTACCTAATGAAGTGCCCGGTGATTGTATTTATGCAAAACCAACGTTGTTTGGGCCACCATACCGAAAGTATGTTTTTTTTTTTTTTTTTTTAAGTTTATTTATTTTTTTTTTTAACAAAAATTTAAAAAGCATAATGTGTGTGGTTTTGTGTTCCGTATAATACGTGTGTCTATGTCGTGTTCACTCCCTTCTTGTCCTCTGCTGGGAACAGGAATATCAGGTTTCCTGTGTGTGTGTGTGTGTGTGTGTGTGTGTGTGTGTGCGCGCTTTCTGTGTTCACTTTCTGTGAGCACTTGTCAGAGTCATGTCAAAGCAACATGATGCACTGGCCCCTCTCTCCCTGTGTTTTTGTGCATCTGTGCGTAGATGTGCGTATTACAATCCGCACATGAGTACGGTGGCTAGACTTTGGCTCTGGACACCTGGGCGGAGACGTCTGCATTTTGGTTATCGATTAACAGTTTCATAAAGTTCACTTACATTAGCAAACAGCCAAAGCTGTCTGAACTGATTAAAAATGTGCACATTAGTCAGGACACTGTTACTGACATGAGGTGTGTCGTATTATGTAAGTTACAGTAAATCATTTTAAAAAAAGCCTTGCTAATAGCCTCATGAACACAGTGCGGTTGCATAATAGACATAAGTGTAAGTATCTGGTATGTCAGTCAGGAATCAATGTGGGAGCATGGCAAGAAATGACCTCACCGAGAATTTACGTATATTGCAATTATTACGGCGGATTAACTACGAATGTATAATTATGAAGATATGATATTGTGACACAGTGGTAGTGCTGCAGCCTCTCAGAAAGAAGGACCCGTGATCGATCCCTCTTTGTATGGGTTTTTTTTCTGGGTACTTCATGTTTTCTCCAGCAATCCAAAGACATGCATGTTAGGTTAATTTGTGTATCTGCAGTGGTCCTTAGTGTGTGACTGTGTGTGAATGTGCCCTACTATGGATTGAGTCCTTGTCTAGGGTTGTTCCTTCCTTTGCACTCGGAGTTGCCAGATAAGCACCAGCTGGCCCATGCCCCTTTTTGTATTAAGCGAAAGAAAATGAATGAACACTGGGAAAAAGTCATATGTGCATACAAAGACATGGTGTACTGTAAAGGAAAAAAAAAATGAAAATATTTCTTACATACAGTATAAGAAACACTATAAAGTGCAGTAAACAGTAGTAAACTAAAGGATGCCAATATTTGATGTTTTACTCTTAAACTGTGTTCAATGGTTCCGTTTTTGCAGTTGAGTAAGTAATTTGATAAAGTTTTTTGAAAGCTTCTTGGAGTTCTTCTGGAGACTTTGACTGTCCCACTTGTCCCATTTTCAGCAAAACACCCAGCAGCCTTTGATTTTCTACTGTGGTCAGTTGTGTATTATGTTCCTATTTTTACCAACATGTTTTTGTCTCTAAAATAAGTTTGGAAATCAAACATCGTTCTGTACTGACTCATTAATTCAGAACTAATAAATTAATCAAATAATAAAATTAACATCTTTAGCAAAATGTGTACTCAAAAAATAGGGTACCTAATACTTTTACACAATACTTACAACACTGTATTTAACAAGTTCATGATATACTATATAATTGTTAGTGAGACAGTTTAACACATCACTATAACATTAACTTATACTCACAGGTCACTTTATTAGGTACACCTTTTCAGTATAAATTTTGGACGCCCTTTCGCCTTCAGAACTGCCTTAATTCTTCATGGCATACTTTCAGCAGAGATGGCATTCTACATTCCTTGTTTGTAACGAGTGATTATTTGAGTAACTGTCTGCCCATTCTCCTCCGACCTCTCACATCAACAATGCATTTTTTGTCTATACAACTGCCCAACACTGGATATTTTATCTTTTTCGGACCATTCTTTATATACCCTAGAAATGGTTGTGCACGAATGCATTTCACATTCAAAGTCACTTAAATCGCCTCATTCTGCCTTGGCTGCCTTGACCACCTATATATACCTAAATGCATTGATTTGCAGCCATGTAATTGCTAGCAAGAAATTGAACAGGTGTGCCTAATAAAGTGGCCAGTGAGTGCATGATACTAGTAATATGTATAGAAGTTCACTTTGGCACTACATGTGTAAAACAGGCTTCTGTTTCTCTGTCTCTCATGAGTCACTCTCCCTTCCTCCTTTCCCATGTCTCTCCTTAGTTTGGGGGTCAGTGATCCCAGGGGAAAGTGATGAACTCTGGCCCCTCTCCTGGTGGAATGTGCTGCCTAGACGCTTCTCCATTTTCCAAGAAATGGAGGGAAACGTGACACGCGAAACGCGAAACAGCTACTGAGTTAAAAACAATGTATAGATGTTACATGAGAAACAGCATGTGCATGGTGTAAGCTCTAAAAGACCCCAGCATCCCTCAACACACCTACAACAATCAGTTATAATAATTAATAGGATCATTTTGGATTCCCAAGGTAATTAACATGTACTCTTTTGACAAAAGGCCACATTTTTTGGTACACTTGTTCAGTTTTTTGTTAATACAAATATCTAATCACATGGCTGCAACTCAATGCATTTAGGCATTTACAGGTGATCAAGACAACTTGCTGAAGTGCAAACCGAGCATCTAGATGGGAATGTGATTTAAGTCACTCTGAATGTGGCATTGTTGTTGGTACCAGACAGTGCTGGTCTAATAATTTCAGAACGGCTGATCTACTGGGATTTTCATACACAACCATTTCTGTGGTTTACAATGAATCCGAACCAAAAAGAATTTCCAGTGAGGAACAGTTGTGTGGATGAAAATGCCTTGTTGATGTGAGTAGTCAGAGGAGAATGGGCAGACTGGTTAGAGATGATAGAATGGCAGGGGTAAATCAAATATCCACTCGTTACAACCAGGAATGTAGAATACCATCTCTGTTGAAAGTATGCCACTAAGAATTAAGGCAGTTCTGAAGGCAAATGTGTGTACGATGAATTTTGTTTCTTTCTTTCTTCCTTATAAATGAGACAATATTGGAGCACTTGGTTGTAACTGCATGGGTCAGCCATGGCTTAATGGATAGGGTAAAGGGCTGGGGACCAAGAGATCGCTAGTTTGAACCACACTCTAGGCAAGTCATGGCTGAAGTGCTGTTGAGCAAGGCACCTAATCCCCAACTGTTCCCCACGCGCCTCAGTAGAGTGCAGCACACTGCTCCAGGTGTTCGTACCTGGATGGGTTAAATGCAGATAAAGAATTTCCCTACGGGGATCAATAAAGTCTCTATTAACAATAAGTGTATTAGCTGCTGTTGTTTATTTTTTATTATTTGCACGACACTGAACAGTCTTCAACTCATTATTATTGGGTAGTTTTCTGCGTATTTGATCTTGTGAAAGGTTCAAGTGAAACTCCAGCAGACTAGCAGCTGATAGATAGTACGCTGCAGTCATTTGTCCTCATATTAGCTCTGTGTGTGTGTGTGTGTGTGTGTGTTTCTGTGTTTGACTGCAAGTTTCTTAATCAGTTTATACACATTCTAGCAATTTTGCAAAAATGATCATTTCTTATCTTTAATCATCTACAGTGATGTCTTCAAACCTCCTTTACAGAAATTGCTCATTCATTTTAAGAACACTCTTACTTCTGATGGCACTAGAAACCGCTTTATTGGCACTTTTTGAATACCAGGTGTTTTTATTACTCTGCATGTATCCAGTCTGCTCTTGTTCTTTTAGCATAACCTGCAAAATTCTATCTGAGCATGCACACACCGGAATAAAGAAAGAACCATGATATGATCTGATCAGTGTGTTGTACTAAGTGCCTTCCCTCACCCCCATAAGCCTAATAGATAAACAAGCTTATTTCACAGATGCAACGACCAGTGTCGTCCTGATGGGGGCAGCCTGAGATGAGACTCTGATAAAGAGTCTCATCAAGTATGATAAAGAGGCTGAGGGTTAAATACTACATACATATGTTAAATAAATGGTAAAGACTAACTTAGAGTTGCATTGAAGTGCATTGCAGTCTTTTCAGTGTGTAGCCAAAAATCACAATTTACACAATTCTAAAGATAACACTGTGATCAGGCAAAACATGATATTACAAGACATAGTCTCTAGTTTAATTCATGTCCTCCTTCATCACACACTCCCCCCCTGAACATTCTGGAAGGCAGGTAAAGCTAATTCATGAAAAATGAATGACTAATATGTACTCATATTTGTGTGGGTGACTGTATGAATTTACATCCGTATAACCCCGTAGCTTGTTGCTGTGAAGTGACTGTGCCACCATGCTGCCCCAATATTTGTTCATCAGCTACTAGGTTCTGTAGCAAAAAACACCGGTGGCTGGCAAGTTTTAGGGAAAAAAGCGGTTATGTTTTAGAGGATGTTTGATTATATTGATTGCATCCCTACAAAACAATTTCTCTCAGTGACCATATTTATCATAGAATGAAACGGTTCTATTCTAATGGTAAAAGGGTGTCAACTTTTTACTAGCAAGGCATTCTTAATCAAGTGACCGGTGAGTGTATGTCCAGTCATTAATGTGCAAGCAATGTATGACATGAACAATTAAATAATTCATTTATATATTTGTAAATACGACTTCATGCCATTGCCTCACCAGCCACTAATATCTCGTCATTGAACATGATGAGCATACAGAACATTGTCATAGTACTTATAAACAAGCTTTATTATATTTCCTTAAAAAAGAACACATTTTTACAATATATTTATATTGTGGCATCCGCCGCTGTGTGTTACAGCGTGAGCGTGAAAGTGATACATTTTGCCACTATGTTTGCACACAGTGGAATTGGTCCTCTGCATTTAACCCATCCGTGCAGTGAAACACACAAATACACACACACTGGTGAAGTGAGCATACATGCCCGGAGCAGTGAGCAGCCAGCACAGCGCCTGGGGAGCAACTGGGGGTTCGGTGCCTTGCCCAAGGGCACTTTAGCCATGACTTGTCGGTACCTGGAATCGAACCAGGGTTCCTTAACCACAAGCCTATGACTTGCCGTGACTTGCAGTACCCAGAATGCTGGGTGCTGGACTGGACTTAATGTTTCACGGTTGGTTTAATGTGTTTTAATGTGTTTAAATAATTAATAAATGTTCCATGTTGTTAATTGTAGTTAGTATGTGTCGATTTATTGTTAGTTTTGTGTTTTATTAATGTTTGTATGTGTTTACTGTGTGCGTGCAGTTAAGGGGAATTAACGGGTTTAAGGGGTTGTGTGTGTGTGGTCATCAGCTTGGCTGAGTGTGTGTGTGTGTGTGTGGCAGCTTTTCAATAAAGAGAACATTTCTTGCATGCTGTGTCACGTGTCTTTGCTGTTAAATCACACTATCTAGATTTACCTACCCAGGTCTGGTGCACAAGAATGATAAATAATAATTGTGTGATAATTTAGACACAATACTACTCTGGTAGTAAGTTTCTTCTTTGTATAAATTCTTGCATGATCATTTCATGTTTGAGATTTTCTATCTGCTCCTGACTTAATAATCTGTTACATCTCTATAACTAAAGTCAATGTGTATTTATTGAAGGTTCATGACTTACTCCCATTTGAACTCTATACTAAAACATGCCCGCTCACTATACATGGGTTTTGTGCCAGCTTGTTTTGGAAGCTGCACCGTCATGTCATTGTTTGACTGATTCTGTTTAACGTGTATATATGTTGTTGTTGTTGTTCCTTGAACTCGAGAAATCTTGATTAATGGCCACAACAAGGTGCGATTGGATGCCAGAGCCATACATTTCCAGCTGCTAATATTAGAGCCCTTGGTAAATTTAAACAGCAGCCATTGGTTTTGTTGTAGCACCTTGTTTCTGGTGCTTTGGGGACAACAGCTGCACTGAGGCAGATTGTTGATGCCTGTATGTTTGTACAACATGTTAGAGGAGTTAGACCTGGCAAAAGTATCACAAACAAGAGTTAGCAGACATTGTTATGACTGCCATTTCCCCCCCCCCCTTTTCAGAAGTTTGTGTTCATCAAAGCTGTGTGTTTTATAGATTTAGTAGAACGTAATGTGGACAGTTATAAAAGGTTGCATAAATATTGTTGGGCAACATGATTAAACAAAATAATAACATCTGTACAATATGCAAGTCAACCCATGACCCATCACAGAAGGTCCACCAGTTAACCTCGCTAGTTTGACGCTTGCCTCTCGTATAACAAATCTTGAACCACTGTGTGAGCCTCTTCTCTG
>JAOUQV010145433.1:5126-15619 GCA_028565295.1 Aspidoras spilotus
TTCATAAAGTGATAAAAGATGTTTAATAACCATGTGAAATTTTCCAGTGCTCCTGTTTCAGATAACCTGATAACCCTGTTTTCATAGACAAGATCAATAACAAAACTTAAATGGATATTTCTCAAGCAACCATGTCTGTGACTCTACCTATAACGTTTCCTAAGTTATAAAAAAATACCAACTTAGAGAATACCAAAATACAACAATCCAATTCCTGACTGACCCTGATCTTGTGAATGCGATGAATATATTATATTTCCAAACAATTTTTAATAGGAAAATGTTTGCATGTCAGTAAATAAAGCAAAATATTGGGGCAGCTCTATAGTGCAGCAGTAGTTCTGTCGCCTCACAGAAGAAGGGTGCGATCCCCAGGTGGGGCGACCATTTTCTCTGCTTGGATTTCCTCGGGGTACACTGGTTTCCCCTCACAGTCCGAGCACATGCATGTTAGGTTAATTGGAATCACTAAATTGTCCCAAATCCCGAAAGGGTAAGGGGCATCCAGTATAAGGGCATCCAGCATGTGCCAGGTCGGTGACAACCGACTTGCTGTGATGACCCCTGGTGGTAGGGAATAGCCAAAAGACAAAAAAGGGCTTGGCGTTACCGGGATTTGAACCAGGGATCTTCCGGTCCTTAATCACATACCTAGTGTCCCCAGTTGTAATATTTTTGAAAATGCATACATTTCAATTTTTGTTTTGATGTCGCATGACTTCTTATCGGCAAGAAGACAATAGCGAGTACTTTTTTTATCTAATGTTTTGACTACGGTGTGTCATTTCATACTTTGTCATGTGACATGTTGTATCGGAATAAAAAAGTTTGATTGAACAACTCTATTTTAGAGCAAGTTAGGTAGTTAGGAAGTAATGAATGTAATAAATTATAATATATAGTTATATATATAATATATTGTGATTTTCTCTAGCACTTCCAAAACCTACTTCAGCGCCCATGGCCTTATAATTATACATTGATCATTTGATGAATTAATTAAAATTACCATAGATGACTTGTACTAGCTGAAATGATGTGCATATCTGCACTGTTATTATGTGAAGGCCATCAGTGATGCAAAGTGTTTCAGTACTGGCTTAACTCTTAATATGATTAAAAATGTATTGTACAACAGTCAGTTAAACATTACACTTCTTGCATGCAACTTGCATCACCCTCTTGGACTTTATGAAATACTGTCCATTTCTTGCAGTTCAAAATAATTCAAAAACGTGTTCAAGCCATTTAATATACTTAGCCATTTAATATACATTTAATATCTTTAACACACGTCTACCAATATATCCACTGTCCCTCCTCTGCACTTGGCCAAACCATCTCAGCCTCTAACGTTGTCTCCCAAGTTTCCAACCTGTGCTGTCCCTCTGATGTTCTTATTCTTAATCCTGTCCATCCTGATCACTCCCAATGAAAACCTCAACCCCAACATCCTAATTCTGTCAATTCTGGTCACTCCCAATGAAAACAAAAACATCTTAAGCTCGGCAACCTCCAGCTATGTTCCACTGTCTCTAAACCATACAACAAGACTGGTTTCACTACTCTCTTATAAACCTCTTTTCCTCCCTCCCCATTTCTTTGGACAGTGGATTCCAAGTATCTGAACGCCTGCACCTTTGTGACCACTTCTCCCTATAGCTTGACAGTTCTACCTTCCTTATTCACACACATATACTCTGTCTAATAAGTCTTGACTTTCATTATCCTCCTTTCCAGAGCATACCTCCACCTCTGAAAGTTCTCTTCTAGCTTTTCTCTTTTCTCACTACAGATCACGATGTCAACTGCAAACATAGTTCATGGTGATTTTTGTCTGACCTCATCTATTAGTCTGTCCATCACCAGAGCAAACAAGAAGGGGCTTAGAATTGATCCTTGATGCAGTCCCACCTTTACTTTGAAGCTATCTGTCACTTCTACTGCATATCTAACTACTGCCATGCTTTTCTCATACATGTCCTGCACCAATCTAACATATTTTTTAGTCACTTTGGATTTCCTCATACACCATCACAGCTCCTCTTAGCACCATATCATAAGCTTTCTCTAAATCAACATCTCCATCAGCATTCTCAAAGTAAAAATCGCATCTGTGGTGCTCTTTCTTTGCAGAAAAAACATACTGCAGCTTACAACTTGTCATTGCTTGTCTAAGCTTAGTTTCCACAACTCTCTTCCAAATCATTATTGTGTGGCTCATTAACTTTATGCCCTGTAATTGCTACAGCTCTGCACATCCCCTTGTTCTTATAAATTGGTACAACTACATTTCCCTCCATTCCTCAGGCATCATTTTACTCTCAAAAATATCATTGAATAATCTACCAGTATGTCATCAGGTCCTACTGCTTTTCCCATTTTCATCCTTTTCAAAGCTTTCCTTACTTCATCCTTGCCAGTCTTTGCTACCTTCTGTTCCATAAATTTTTTGCCTTACACTCTTTCTCTATTATTCTCTTTATTTATCAACTCCTTAAAAGACTAATTCTATTTTTTCCTCACCCTCTCCTCAGCTGTCAGTACATTTTCATTTCTATCTTTTATCACCCTGACATTTTGCACATCGTTTGTAACTCTATCTTTCTGTCTTGCCAGCCGATACAACTCCTTCTATCCTTCCTTACTGTCTAACCTTCTGCTTGGCCTTTGCTACCTCCCTTTTTGTCCTACGTTGCATCTCTTTATACTCTTGCTTACTATCTTCAGTCCTCTCCCTGTCCTATTTTTTGCTTACCTCTTTTTCTGAATAAACTCCTGCACTTCCTGATCCCACCACCAAGTTTCCTTGCTGTCTTTCACCTGTCCAGATGAAACACCAAATACCTTTCTGCCTGTCTCTCTAATTACTGTTGCTGCTGCTACTCAGTCATCTGGAAGCTCTTTACTACCACCCAAAGACTTTTTCAACTCCTTTCTGAACTCCTCACAGTATGAGGTCCTCTTTTCTACATTTGCCCTATTCCTAACCATCTGCAAACCACCATCTTATATTGTCTAGATAAACTATCCCCTGCCACTGCCTCCAGTGGAGGTACTTGTCTACACAGGATGTATTCTACCTGTCTGCTCCTGCCTTCACTCTTTTATCTAACCCTGTGCTACTCGTTCTTTTGGAAGTATGTGTTTGCCATTTCGATCCTCTTTGCAAAATTCAGCACCATCTGTCCATCTAGATTCCTATCCTTAACACCAAACTTGCCCATCACCTCCTCATCTCCTTTGTTTTCTTTACCAACATGCCCATTGAAATCTGCACTAATCACCTCTCTTTCCTCTTTGGGAATGCCTTCTACCACTTTATCTAGCAAAATATTGTAATGCTTCACGATTTTGCGTTTCATGCTTGCACAGGGGTTATGCTAATGTTCTCTGTTTTGTTCCAATTTTAGTATATGTGCTGCTGTAGCAATCCTGGTACTGTGCAATAATGTTGTACATTGGCCATTTTTGTTTAAATATTTCATAGATGGGTTTATTTTACAAACCAATCAATTGAAGTTTAAAATAAATGTTCAGATGATTTATTTCATTATTGAAATATTTGTCTCAGTATGTCAGAATGTACGGCAATATGTGGATGTATTAATGTCTTTTATTTCAGAAATTTTCTCTAATGTGGTAAAATGATGATATAGTATTATTTCACATGTTTACTTATTTTTGTTATACTAATGTTTGATATGAATTAATTGATTCACGTAACAACACAAACAGCTGATTAGCTTTAGGAATTCAATAATAACTGTAGTAACAATAATAAAAGTAAGCTGAGCAGTAGTGTAAAACATCACATGCTTTAAAAGGGGCATTGTTAGATGCAGAAAAGGTTCTTTTTAACTTATATTTTCACACTGTTTTCAAAAACAGTGTATAATGTGATAAATTGTGGGGAAACACTGTTTTGTTTATTTGACTGTAAATGTCTTGCATTGAGGCTAAATATATTCCACTTCACTCTAAGGGAACGAGACAGCAGAGGCTATGAAAAAAATTCTAGCTATGCAGTCCCCACAGTTTACAGTTAATTGGGAAGGATTTATGGGAAGTGAGCAGCCTTGCAGGTAAGAGTAGACCTATACGCACATTTGCTTCTCCATTACTACACTCTCATTCTCTTCTGAGTGTGTTAATAAAGCCCATCTCTCAGTCCTCAAGATTTGGAGCATCTTCTGACCAACTGTACATCTTTTATCTTCTTTGGTGGAGAACATTTTCTCACCTACATCTCTCCAGACAGACTGGCCAACATCAGTATGAATGGTATGTCCCCTATATGCCATCTCTTTGGTTGAAGGTCTGGTGGACCCATTGGGCATAATTTCATTTTTAAATCAATGCAGCCATAAGAATCTATGCAATGAATATAAATTAATGCCTTATTTTTGCTTTTGCTAATTTACATGAAATTAGACAGTATACAGTATATGTAATATTTACTATTTACCGCTCTTACCGCTGGGGTCAGCCATGGCTTAACGGATAGGGTAAGGGGCTGGGGACCAAGAGATTGCTAGTTCAAACCCTGCTTTAGATAAATCATGGCTGAAGTGCCATTGAGCAAGGTGCCCATCGCCCAATTGCTCTCTGTGCAGCTCAGTGGGGGCAGCACGCTGCTCCAGGTGTTCAGCCCAGGGTGGGTTAAATGCAGAAAAGGATTTTTTAAATCTGTTTATCAACATTCATTCATTCATTTTCTATACTTGCTTAATCCTAGTTTAGGGTCACGGCGAAGCTGGTGCCCACAGGCAGAAACAACCCTAGACAGGGCACCAATCCATAAGAGGGCACACAAACACAATCACACACATTCACACACTAACAGGAAATTTAGAGACACCAAATAACCTATCATGCATGGCTTTGGAATGTGGGAGGGAATCGGAGCACCCGAAGAAAACCTGCGCAAACACGTGGAGAACATGCAAACTCCACACAGAATTTCTCAACTCGCCCCTCCCGGGTTTGAACCCAGGATCTTCTTGCTGTTATTATTCAACACTGAATCAAATATCACACACATATATAAAAAGGCATATTGATCACTCTCAGACATATATATTTTAATTTTTATAAGGTTTTTAAGCAAAAGATGGCAGCATTTTTCTCAGTCATGTTACCAAAATATACATGTTCAAATAAATGACATTTGTGACAAAAAAATATACATTCGTATATGCATGTAAACACTGACTAACAGGAATGAGCACTAGGTAACAAAAAATTTGTGCCTGTGTGTGTGTCTGCATGTATGAGTCTTAGTTGCAAAAACTACATCCAACACAGTTTTAGATAGAATTGTATTAAATTCTTATTCATAAAAGATATCTTATCTATTTTGGCATCTTTCTCAACCTCATGTGGCGATCTGTGACTGGCTTCAGGGGTGGGAGGATGCAAACACCCCTGAAGGGTGTTTCTCACTCATAGTTAAGATATCATTAACAGGGCAAAAACATTATCAGATGCAGATGTTGTAAATTCTTGTCAAACATGCGATTTTTGCAGTATTCACATTTTTATGAGGGAAAGTTTATATAATGAACATATGGTATATATAGTCAAAAAATGTAAAAATATTTTTTAAATGATTTTAGTAATTATATTTCATGGTGATAAAGATTGGGCCTATTTATTTAGTGTTTTCCATAGTGTGTATTATTGTTTAAAATATATATTTGCAATTGCATAATTGTGTAGGTCACCTCATTTAATAATAAAATCTATTGTACCATTTATTTTTTGCATATTTATAAATTTATTGTTGTGGGGACAGAAAGGGCACCAATTTGGTGGAATGACCCTAATAATGCTGCTTATCTCTACATTTTATGTGGTCCTATAGGAACAGTTCAAACTCTGAAAATAAATGTGAGTTGTTAATTCTAAACAATATTCCTATTCATTCAATTCCAAAAATGCTCTTATTTTAGGTCCAGCAGGCCTGACCACAGTGACAGTGTCTGAAACTGATGAATCCCTGAATAACACATATTATCTTGTGTGTGAATAAACACTACAGTTATATACACATACACTAGTCTTATTTCTTTTGTGCAATCATTTATATAAAATACAATATAGGAAGCCTGTGAAACAATGTTTTAAAGACCTCAACTTACGAAAAAGTATGCAGATTTAAGCCCTCCAGGTAATTCCCTGAGCTATTGAACTATGGGCAACATCTTCCATGTGACAGGGATATCTAACAGAAAGAGTTTACCAACACTCTAGTACCCAATAAATGACACTCCAGTTGCTCATTTTACACATATGAGTGCCAATAACCACACTTTATCAGTGATCATATGCGGGCAACTCTGGGAAATTTCTATAGAGTTTGCATGTTCTCCCATGTTTGTCTGTTTACTCAGTGTGCTCCGGTTTCCTCCTACAGTCCAAACACACTCATGCTAGGTGAATTGGAGATGCTTAATTGCTCTTGACTTGTTCATTATCTATATAACCTTGTGTATAAATAAAAAATTGTGAATAGTTATAACCATGTCTATGTCATGAGATAGACATTGATGCTGAAAATGACATTAAAACGTGAAAATCCTTTAGTGATTATAACTCCTGGCTGTAGTTCCTAATTTATTCATAGTTCAGTGTTGTATATAACGTTAGAAGATATTGAGTCCTTTTTTCTGTTTACTTTATATCTCTTATGTTTCAGAATGCCAGCTGGCTGTCATGCTTGGCCTTGTTCGTAATACTTCTAGTATGTGGCATCATTCTCTTCGGAATGTTCAGAAGAGGTGAGTAGAACTTCACTGTTGTTGGAGAAATGAATCATTCTGACTTAAAGGAAAAGCTGAATGCCCTCACATAAGTACAATTATCAAATTACATGTAGCAGTATAGTATATGACAGCATAGAGCACAGTGGTTCAATGAGTAGTGCTGATGTCATACACTTACATATGTATGACCTTGTTCCTGTTATAAAACTGGCCACTGGGGCTCAATATTATGTAAATAATAAATAAATAAATAAGAATTAATTATTGTAATAAATTCAATAAAGTAAGACCTACTGCAATGTTGTTAGCTGCATTTGTTCAACTGGGTCCTTACCAAGGCTAATGTTTTTAAAAATAAAAATCATTTGATTACATAGAAAATAAAAATATTTCCACTGTATAATTTTGGGTAAATATTTTATGTTTTTTTTTTAAGTATATATATTATATAATTACTGTGTATATATATATATATATATATATATATATATATATCTGCATGTATCCATATAAATGGCCCACCCTGTATATATGGTCTGCTACATTCATAAAAGGTGTACAAAATCTCTTTTTATAATTTTTGTCTGGCAAAATTCAGCCGTAGTAACATCCAACATGCTTTCATACACCACTTCACACATGAAAAAGCAAAAATCACAAGATCTGATCACACATGTACTTTATGCTTTTCTTTGTGTACCATAGTGAGGGTCGCCTTGCTATGGAGAGTCCTTTAGAGTGTGTTTACCTTCTCACCCTGAGTGGCGTTCACTCCATAATGCTCAACCAGTGGTACAGCAGTGGCATTAATAATGCAGATATCTTGGAATCTGTCATGGAATGTGAGTCACCAACAAGCATTTAAAATACTCCTAGGCACTCCCAAACACACACACATAAAAAGGGAGTGTTCCTAATGTATATTGTGTAAGTGTTTATATGTTGCTGTGTTGTAGATCTCCTTAAAACAGGACTTACAACTGGTCAGGCTGTCCATGCTCTGCGTATGAGAGCATCTTTGGACCAGAGAGGTAAGGAAATGGCACGTGTACCTAATCGGAAAATTGTTTTATTAGTTGAATATTTCCTATAAATCTTCTCATTCGCATCTGTTATCTCTCGCTTCTTAGAGCCTGAATATGCTTCTGATGAGGATGCTGTACAAGGCTGGACATTACCCTCTGATTGTAACTTCATCATCTATGGATTACCAAATTTAATTGTTACATAAACATGTGACATTCTCAATTCAGACTCTACTACTACTCCTACTACTACTGCTACTACTACTAATACTACTACTACTACTGCTACTACTACTACAAAACTGATTCCATAAAAGTTTAGAAAAAGTACAAGTTTTAAATAAAAGCGGAATGATGTAGAAGTTTCAAAATTCCATATTTTAGATAGAATAGAACATAGATGACATATCAAATGTTTAAACTGAGAAAAATTAGGTGATTTAAAATTTTGTGACAACAACACATATCAAAAAAGTTAAGACAGGGTCATGTTTACCACTGTAAGACATCCCCTTTCCTTATTACAACAGTCTGTAAATGTCTGGGGACTGAGGAGACAAAAGAGTTATCCACTTTGCCACAGTTCATTTTAAATGAGCCATGGCTATAGAGTTTTAGCTGCCAACAACGCATGGCATGGTGAATTGTGTTCACAGATCATGTTCTCTGGAAATATTCCTGAGCCCATTTCGTAATTACCAATACAGAAGCATGCTTGTATGTGATGCAGTGCTATCTAAGTGCCCGAAGATTACAGGCAACCAGTATGGTTTTCCGGCCTTGACCCTTACGCACAGAGATTAATTCAGGTTATCTAAATCTTTTGATGATATTATGCACTGTAGATGATGAAACTCTTTGCAATTTTAAACTGTTGAACTTCTTTCTGATATCGCTTCACTATTTGTTGGTGCAGAATTAGGGGGATTGATGATCCTCTTTCCATCTTTACTTCTGTGAGCTGCTGCCACTCCAAGATGCTCTTTTTATACCCAGTCTGGAAGCATTGCACTGTTATGTCTGCGATGTTTCGCACACATACTATAGTATAATCTTCATTCTTTACATAAAAATGATGCTTAAGCATACATGAAATCCATATTTTTATTCTGTAACTGAAAAATTCATGAGTTACATTGTCTCTGGTAGTTTTTATGTGCACCAATACTAACAATTCATCATGTTTAGATTGATAACCATCAAATGTTGAAATATAAACCCTTACCCTTTAGTTTGTTTTGACTAGTAAGGAAGCAACAATGATTGTGAATCAATTTCACTTGCTGTTGTGGAAATGGAACAGATAACAGGTAGAAATAAGAGGCAATTAGCAAAAAAACCACAGGGCATTTCTGGCTGATGTTATGGTCACTTTTTTATTTTGTCAGTGCATATACCCCTAGAGGTAGCATGAGGTGGTGTCTACAACACAAAGAAGTTGGTCAGGTAGTGTAGCTCATCCAGGATGGCACATCAGTGCAAGCTTTGGAAGGAAGGCTTGCTCTGTCTGTCAGCACAGTGTCAGAGCATGAAAGAGATACCAGGAGACAGTACAGCTGCATCGTTAACTATGACTGGTTTGGTGATTGGTCAGTAATTTATGGAGGGCTGCATAGCCCTCTATGTCCTAAACAGAGTTACCCTGACTGTCATTAGGTAGAGGGATGAGATCCTCATACCCATTGTGAGCGTGCACATGCGGTGGCCCCTGGGTTATTCCTGATGCATCACAATGCTAGGCTTCATTTGGCTGAAGTGTGTCAGCAGTTTCTGCATGATGAAGGCATTGATGCTATAGACCTGAATCCATGGAACATCATGTCTTGTTCCATCAGCCAGTGCCATATTGCACCACAGACTATTCAGGAGTTGACTGTCCAGGTCTGGAATGAGATCCCTCAGGAGAACATCTGCTACCTCATAATGAGCATGCAGAGGTCATGCAAGGACGTGGAGGTCACACTCACACTTATGACTACATTTTAACTTGTCGAGGATTTTCCACTGAAGTTGAATCAGCCTGTAATGTGATTTTCCAATTTTATTAAGAGTATGATTCCAAATCAGTCTCTGTGGCTAAATAAATAGCCACGTGTCTAAGATTCTCACTAGCGGATTACAGCATGAGAGAGCTCACTTGCACTACACACAAACACAAAGGAATAAATAAACAAACAAGTGAAACGCTCATTTGCATAATTTAAATAAAATATCTATAGTAGATTGAGAGTAATGATTTATACTTTAACACATAGCACAGACTTTTTTACATTTTAAGATATTGCATTGTTTTTTACAGAAATTGACTAGCACTAGTGCCTCATTGCCAGTCGATATAGGCGTGATGTTTGTCCATGTATGTATCGGGGAAAGAAAAGCATTTTGTTGATATTAACATCTAATTTCTCTATTATAACGTTAATTCTTGTAATATTGTATCTCTGGCTATCCATATCTATCCATATATTGTCTCTAATGGTTAGGTTAAGAGGCATCTCTCAGGAGGTGTATAAATCATGGTTTAGTGTGAAAGGAGAAGATCAACATAAGAGAGTATATATAGTATAAATGTTTTATGTAAATGAATCTATTTGTTTAAATTATAAAAAGACTCTAAAGGGGCTGCACGGTGGCACAGTGGATAGTGCTGTGGCCTCACAGCAAGAGGACCCGGGTTCGATCCCCGGGTGGGGCGACCTGG
>JAOUQV010145641.1:0-15617 GCA_028565295.1 Aspidoras spilotus
TCCTTGCCACCGTTACTCATCTGGGATAAAAACGTTTTTTGTAAAGCTGCTTTGGGACAATGCTTATTGTTAAAAGCCCTTTATAAATAAAATTGAATTGAATTCAAAGTCATCGTTAGTTCGCAGTGTATAATTTACTAATAAGCTATCACAATGGTGTATTGGCCTGGTAATCAAGGTGAATAATTAATAGTTTTGCGAATGCTACACGGAGCTCAGGCATACACAGCTTATCCACTCCTCGCCATGTTGGATCCCCCTTCAGTAGTATATTTTTAATAAAGTTTGTGTAAAATATAGATTTTGATGATGAAACTAGTAAAATAAACTCTGTCTCTTGGAGAGGATTGAAGTAGGATTATCTCTGGTCTAAGGTAAATAAATTGACATCTAGTTGAACCAGAAGTGAACGCTGGCGTGTCTGGCTGCAGCTGCTGTCTGGCACTATTATTTTTGTTACCCACATTATTGCTCTGGCAATGAAGGAGTGGTACCGTAAAAAGCATTTGAAGGCCCTGGAGTTGCCTAACCAGAAAATTTGTGGAGGGAGTTGAAAGACAGTGTGGCCCAGCAATAGCCCCAAAACATCACTGCTATGTTTGTTACAAATACATATTTTCCACAATAATTTACAAATAAATTCTTTAAAAATCATCTGCTCTTATTGCTTCTGCAAGATTTCTGAACTGCAGCTGTTTGAACTTATAAGTTGAACGTATTATTATTATTATTAGTATTATCACAAAATCACACCATAATCACGAAATCATACCATCATTTCATTGTGTGCAAGCATATTGTGTTCGCTCATTTTATGTATGTTTCACTGCATGGATGAGTTAAATGTGGATGCCCTATTACGCGGTGTGCAAGCATAGTGGCAAATGGATCACTTTCACTTAGTATCACACCATATAATAAAAACACTGACTAATAGGCTGCTAGAATAAAACACACACAGTGTTTATTACATTTTACTAGATTAGGATGTGTTGCTGATTATCTTATGGCAGTGTGTCAGTATTAATCCTCCTCCATAGAGTCTGTAATTATTCCACGTGTGTCTATTATTCCAGATGTGTTCATTATTACCGCTTTCTTTATTTAATTTCGCATTAAGATCACTTTTTTGTCCAGTTGTTGATCCTGATAAAGACTTTGCTGCTTTGTTATCACACACAATACACCCTGACACACACACACTCCACCCTCTTTAGCATTTATTAACCCTCTAGAGAAACCTTTACACACATTGAGTATAAATTGTCTTTTTTCAGGTTTCTGTTTTTCATGCTCTGATAATTACTGAAGATTCTATTAAGGTCAGTTGTTGTTTGTTTATTTATTTATTTGTGCCAATTATTTATTGTCATAAACATAAGGAAATATCATGTATATGTGGTATTCATTTTTATATCAGTTACTAAGGCTCTTCATTATAGTCAGTTATATATTGGTTTGTTTGTTTATTTATTCATTTATTTGTACTAAAGTTTTATCATAATAAACATAATCAAGTACAGTATGTAGAAGTGGCAAAGCCACCATAATATGTGTGTTTGTTTAAGTGTGTGGGTGTGTGTGTGTTGGGTATGTAAGTGTGTATGAATGCAGAAGTGTGTGGCTGTTCTCGGTGGGGGTATCAGCGGTCTTTCAGCATGCTATTACCTCAGCAAGAGCCCCAATGTCTCCAAGGTAAATATTATAATGATGATGAAATGCTCTGGGTTTTCACACTTAGATAGGTCAAATGCAGAGAAAGAATTTCCTTATGGGATCAATAAATGTAATCAAAAATAAAAAATGACGATGATTATTAGGTTAAGTGTGTGTTATTCTCTGTGCTGTCCTTTAGGTGGTGCTGTTAGAGGCATCAGGGAGGTTTGGAGGTTGGATAAACTCTACTCGTAGAGAGGATGGGGCTGTGTTTGAACACGGACCCAGAGGATTCCGGCCTGCCGGAGCAGCCGGAAGCAACACACTCAACCTGGTATTGTTAATGTGTGTGTGTGTGTGTATTGTTACTTGACCCTTTATAATATAACAGAACAGCTTTTATAAAAAATAATTTGCTGTGATGCAACCTAAAGTGGAAATAGAAACATGAAAACAGGTGGAGCTTAATAATATAATACAGTCAATCACTAGAGGCGCTTAGAGAAAAGAGGTCTGGGCTTAATAATGTATGATTTACACTGAAACCTCAGTAATGTCATTTCATTAATAAATACGGTCTGAGGTTCTGTTGTTCTCCTTCAGCTGTGTGATTTGGGTCTGGAGTGTGAGATCCTCCCAGTTCCTCATGATCATGTAGCCTCCAAGAACCGGTTCCTCTACGTGAATAAAGAGTTACACAAACTGCCCTCCAACTTCAGGTTCCAAATTCATTATACACGTTTAAACGCACATCATTATGAAGATAAGGCAAGACTCATTATTTTCTCTTTCTCTCTCTCTCTCTCCCTCTTTACCCCCTTCTATTTCTCTCTCTGTCTCGCTCTGTCTGTATATTTCTCTCTCGCTTGCGCTCTGTGTGTGTCTGTCTCTCTCTGTGTCTCTCTTTAACCCTTCCATTTCTTTCTCTCTTTTTCTCTCACTTTCTCTCTCTCTCTATTACTGTCTGTTTGCAGTGGAGTGGTGAAAACGATCCCTCCGTTTTCTCGTCCCATCATTCTTAGCATAATTAAGGAGGTCCTGGTGAAGAAAGGGAAGCAGGAGGATGAGTCGATGCACTCGTTCTTTTCCAGAAGATTTGGCACAGAGGTGTTTATTTTTTAACTTACTGGGTTGTTTATTTTATAACTAGCTCACATTCGCCGATATAATCACACTCTTTAACCGTAAGTGTCTATATAGTTTAATGTTCATAAATTATTTAAAAATCAGTACATACACATTTTCCCGTATTAGCTTTCCACAGCCAGTATTCATTAATATACATGAGTATGTAAATTAGGACACGCCCACAGCCAGTCATTGGTATATCGTCACATTCTAAATGATTTATCAGAATATCTGCAGTCTGACACAATTATTGTATGTGTGTGTGTAGTTGGCGGATATAGCCATCGACTCTCTGTGTCGTGGCGTGTTTGCGGGAGACAGCAGGAAGTTGAGTGTACGATCGTGTTTCCCGCCATTATACAGAGCCGAACAGGAATGGGGCTCCATCCTCCTGGGAATGATGATTGGAGGAGGAGGTAACACTCATTATAAAATTATATATTAATAAATTGTTAACCTTGTTATAATATTATTTACTGCTGGGGATGATCAGAGAATAATGAGGATGTATTGTTCCTTAATATATAATAACATCATTATAATACTATTTTCAGCTGGGACTGATCAGAGGATGATGTACAGTTTGTTATTAATTAATGACCACGTTGTTATACTATTTACTCCTGGGAGTGATCAGAGGAGAATAAGGATTTACTGTTTGTTAGTATTAACGTCATAATAATAAGATCTACTGCTGGGAATGATCATAGGAGGATGTACAGTTTGTTAGTATTAACGTCGTAATAATAAGATCTACTGCTGGGAATGATCATAGGAGGATGTGGAGTCCTTTATCAATTAATAACCTTGTTATAATATTATTTACTGCTAGGGAATGATCAGAGGAGGTGGTAATGTTTGTTATTAATTAATGCGAATCAATCTTTTCCACCTCACTCTGTCCTCTGCATCTTCAGATTTCATACTAACTACCTGCATGTCTACATCCATATATCTCCTCTTTGGTCTTCCTTTCTGCCTCCTGCCTAGCAGCTCCATTTCTAACATCCTCCTACCAATATAACCACTGTCCCTCCTCTGTACATGTCCAAACTACCTCAGTCTGCTTTTTCTAACTTTGTCTACCAATTTTACAAACTGTGCTGTCCCTCTGATGTTCTAATTCCTAATCCTGTCCATCCTGGTTACTCCCAACGAGAACCTCAACATCTTAAGCTCTGCCGCCTCCAGCTCTCTTGTCTCTTAGTCAGTGCCACTGTCTCCAAATCATACAACAAGGCTGGTATCACTACTCTCTTTTATACATTTCCTTTCACTTTTGCTCCAATCCTTTTGTCACACATCACTCCTGATGCGTTTCTCCATCCACTCCATCCTGCCTGTACTCTCTTCTTCACCTCTTTTCCACACTTCCCATTTCCCTGGACAGTTGATCCCAAGTACCTGTACTCCTGTACCATTGTGACCACTTCTCCCTGTAGCCTGACAGTTCTATCTTTCTCTCTCTTATTCACACACGTATTCTGTTTTACAAGTGTTGATTTTCATTCCCCTCCATTTCAGAGCATACCTCTACCTCTCCAACTTCTTTCTAGCTTTTTCATGCTCCCACTACAGATCATGATGCCATGTGCAAACATCATAGTCCACGGAACAGACATCTTCTGTTAGTCTGTCCATCACCAGAGCAAACAAGAAGGGGCTTAGAGCTGATCCTTGATGCAGGCCCACCTTTACTTTGAAGCTACCTGTCACAACTACTGTCATGCTATTCTTATACATGTCCTGCACCAATCTAACATACTTTTCAGCCACTCCGGACTTCCTTATACACCACCACAGTTCCTTCCTTGGCACCCTATCATAAGCTTAATCTAAATCCACAAAGACACAGTGTAGCTCTTTCTGACCTTCTCTATACTTTTTCATCTGCATTCTCAAAGCAAAAATTGCATCTGTGGTGCTCGTTCTTGGCATGAAACCATACTGCTGCTCATAAATAGTCACTGCTTGTCTAAGTCTAGCTTCCACAACTCTCTCCCAAATCTTCATTGTGTGCCTCATTAACTTTATGCCCCTGTAATTTCTACAACTCTGCACATCACCCCTGTTCTTATAAATCGGTACACTTTCCCTCCATTTCTCAGGCATCAATTCACTCTCAAAAATCTCATTGAATAGTCACCACTCCCTTCTCTCCTATACATTTCCAAACCTCCACCGGTATGTCAATCTTTGCTACCTCATGTTCCACATTTTCTATTCCTACCTTTTGAGAGGAGGAGGTACTGTTCGTTATTAATTAATAACCTTGTTATAATACAATTTACTTCTGGGTATGATCAGAGGAGAAGGTACTGTTCATTTTTATGTGTTTTGCAAACACACATTGTTCTTCGATTTATTATCATTGTTATTTATAATATTATTATTATTATTCCACCCACTTGAACACACGTTTCTCCTCATACAGTTAAAGAGGAATCGCACGGTTCACATATCAGAACCACCGGTAATGTATGTGCGAAGTGTGCTTCGCTGTTAGATATGTGTAACCAGCTGACCGCTGTGCCCGTTTTTGTGCCCATATTTTCCCATTGACTTAACAATGCAGAGATTTTCTAACTGCTATAACTAGATTTTTGAGCTAGAAACACGAAATTTGACATGATCGGCCCCAGTGCCAGTCTGACCCATCATGTCAAATTACAGATTGATTGCACCCTCCGTTTGCACTCTTGAAATTTCACACCCTGTGATATACAAGATCAAAGTCGCTCTACTCTATGAAGGAGACCTGTTTAATTAATCAAAACTTTTCAAAATTCTTATTACATTCTTATTTTGTCACCTACAAACGCCATGTATAAATATCTAATTGATTGATACATTCCTTATCGAGTTATGATCATTTGATCAGACCCACCTCCTTAAATATCTCCATAGACCTCCATGCTAAATTTTCACAAAACCGATACTAAGATTTTAGATTTTACCTTATTCTCAAACTGCCATATCTCTGCCATTTCTTGGTCAATACATATATTTTAGATCATAACGAAGGGCTAGGTCTCCTCTCTCACTCAAAAGTCTCGCTTAAGTGATAGACGACATATTTTCCGAGTAGAATACACAAATTTTGAGCACTCGCATTCGCCATAACTCTGCATATTTTATCCTAGTTCAAACGCGAAATCGTATTTAAAACATTTTAAACGTTCATTTAGAGACAACATTTAATTATAAATGAGTAGAGATACTTGTCTACTGTAAATATACAAAATATAATCTTTCTACCTACTGAGGTTTTTGGGATATTTAGCAAGGAAGCCAGCAATGACTGTTTCTCATACACAGAAAGACAAGGCGCGCATATATACATAATGATATTTACTGCTGGGAATGATCAGCGCAGGAGGTAATGTTTGTTATTAATTAATGACCTCATTATAATCCTCTTTACTGCTTGTGAAATGAATTCTGAATTAATTTAGTCAGAGCTCAGAGGTAGAAATATTAGTGGATTATTAATGAATCTATAGAGTAACTAGTTATCTGGAAAGAGATGTAATTACTTACTGGGTACACATGAGAGGCATTAAATGTACATTAAAAAGCTATTAAAATGGCATTATCAGGGCATTACAATGGCATTTAATGGAAAATAAAAGGGTGTTAAATGGCATTAAATTGTCATTAAAAGGTCATTAAATGGTTATTAGAAAATACAAATAGGGTAAGTAATAAAGGTGAAAGAGGGCGAAAATATTGTAAATATTAAATATTATGTAAATATTATTTAAATGTAAGTAAAGCTAAATGAATTTTTTATTATTTTATTGATTTTTTTTTAAAACACACAGTAATCAGTTAATGAACCTGAATGAAAGGGCAAGGTTGTGATGTAATCAGGTGTGTGTGTGTATTTTAGAGAGTAAAGTAAAGGGATCAGCGCTGGTACAGAGAGCAAAGGCTGAGTCATGGGCTCAGTTCTCACTAAAACAGGGGATACAGACCGTCCCCGACACACTACAGGAGGTGCTGAGGGGGGGTGAACGAGTGGAGCTCCATCACAGTACCCCCGTCAGGTCTCTTAACTACACTGCAGGTGGCTGGAAGGTGAGAGGATGCAGCATAGAGAAATGTGATGAATCCACATGAAAAATGTTTTCTCTCTCAGTAGTGTGTGTGTATAATGAGGTATGATCATTGTTATAGAGCAGTTTAAAGTATATGGAGTGTGTTGGAGTATAAACTCTGGGGTAGTGGATAAACCAGGAAACACAAGAGCAACACAAAAAGTAGTCCATTGTCCCTCTGAAGATCACAGAATTTCCAATGATTAGTCTGACTACTGTTTAGAAGTTAATCGGCTTGTAGTTAGTTTAAATTACCCCTTAACCAATGCATTAACCACAACATGACAACCCAAAAAGTTATTAAACAGCACACGTTTTTATTTTACTCTTTATTTAATTCATACTTTATTAAACAGATTAAACAGGAGGACGGGGCCATGTTAAAAGCTGATCATGTCATTTCTGCTCTGCCTGCTTCAGGTAAACACTCACACACCAACGCACAAATTTTCTCTCTCCATCTCTCTTCCTCTAGCACTAATGATGTGCATATACTGTATACAGTAGTGTTCAAAACAACAGCAGTCCAATGTGACTTACCAGATTAATCAGTGTTTTTGGCATAAATTAATTATTCAATCTATTTGAATAATTAATTTAAAGGAGTTTGATCAAAATGAGTGTGGAGGTCATTCCTTCTGCATACAGTTCGTCATGATGAGCATTTTTCTTTTACTATGGTAATGGGCCTGTTTACTGCATACTAGGTATCATATACCAGTTTGAATTAGGGTTGCCTGATATTCAGTCCCGGAAAATGTATTCTGAGACATGTAATGACCCAGTTTTCAATAAGCTACAGGTTTTTAACATGTAACAACTGTCTAACTAATGAGAGTTCTTTAAGTCAGGTTATTTAAATGCAGAGTGATGTATCGCTTTTCGCATATGAAGCGAACACAGGTAGCATCCTGCCATTTAAAACCATGGGACAAGGTGGCACAAATCAAGTGTACTATGTTTACGAACTCCGTATGGAAAAGGAAAGTTTATCTTACCTTTCAGCTATCAACTACTGTCTGTGCAAAACCATATGAAGATGTGCATACAGGCAACAGATGGTGTCAGTGCAAGAATGTGAGATATAGAAGGCTAGCTAGATTATAGAAACATAAAAACATTTAGCTTTTGAAAGGGCAAAGGGGCCTCATTAAGTGTGCAGGAGCCATCTAAAGATAATAGCCAGGTAGAACACAGGCACTTTGAATAAAATATGCTTGCATTAAAAAAAACATCTAATCACCCTAAAACCCTACCCCAATACACCACACTCCAAAAAATCCACCCCCAACAACCACCGGAAGTGACCCAGTTTTTCACTACTCAAAAGTGTAGTGTAGTAGCAACCCTATTTTGCATATATTACTATTATTACTTGCCCTTGAAATTGGTTATATTCTGGGATGAAATACCAGTTGACAGGTGCCAGAAGTTGGTTAACCCTATGCAACACAGCAGTTTTAAAATACCACGTTTATACTAACCTAAATATTAGGTTAGTGATTGACAGAAATGATAAATCATAAAAATAAATAGATAATTTAAGTTTGTAAAGACAAAGGCATACACTGATATTTTGTAACAGCCCAATGTTCATTTCAGTTATTTTCTGTAAATTAGTTAAAATGTAAAATATAATTTAAAAAAAGTTAAAATATAAAACTGTATTTATATTAATGAATACACATTTATGTCTAAAATGTGTGTGTGTGTAGCTTTGGCCTCATTATTGCCCCCTGCTGCCAGATCACTGGCAGATTATCTGTGTGAGATAAACTCTGTTAGCGTGGGAGTGGTGAACCTGGAGTACGAGGGAACTGTGTTACCTGTAACGGTATAAACACACAGACACAAACACACACAGCAGTGCACATTTAATGTAAAACATCAAAGAAAAGGATATATTTAGATCCTTTTCTGTTCATGACAGTTGTACAGAGTTACTGTTTTATTCAAGTTTGAATATAATGAATAAATGTTAAGACTGGTGTTTATTGATTAGGGTTTCGGACACTTGATCCCTTCTTCCGAGGACAGATGTGTGTTAGGGGTCGTGTATGACTCTGTTCTGTTTCCACAACACAACCGGAGAGGAGACACTACAACCAGAATGACAGTAAGTCACGCACACGCGCACACACACACTGAAATGTCTACTTGTGTTGTCTTTAAATCCATATAGGGAAGTTATAGCAGAAATAAGTGGACACGTATTTCAGATATTTATATGAAATATTGGCATGCCCTTGAGTTTGAAAAATGTGTGTGTGTTGAGGTGATGATGGGAGGAGCGTGGTTCGAGGAGACATTAGGTCATCCAGATGAGGTGAATGAACAGGTGCTGCTGGATCGAGCGGTCCAAGCTGTTAGGTCACACCTCAACATTACATCGTCACCTGTTTGGAGTAAAACGTCTGTACTGAAGGTGAATACACACACACACACATTTTCACCTGCAGATTTTCACTCCTTTAATGCGAAGTTTAATTTTTCAGAACTATTAATTAATTATTAACACTTCACACTAATTAGTTTCAAAATTTTACATTCACACCTATTATACTATCTTCAGTATACAGTTACCACCCATTCTCCTCACAGATGAGTCAAGAAACACACACGGCTCATAAAAACTCAGCAGAAGGTCTCTCCTCATCGATGGTTTATCTCTCCATCACTGATATCTTACTCTCCTCATCTCTCTTTTATATCTCTTTTCATTAGATTTTCTTAATGTTCAGGACAAACACACTTTTATATTATTCTTTGTGTGTGTTTACAGAACTGCATTCCGCAGTATCACCTGGGACACTGGAAGCGACTAGGTGAGATGATTTTTATTAAACTAAATCTCATCTAATCATCATTTTACACATCAGCATAGACTTTATACAACACAGTTCACCGACACAAACCCTGTCTATTGTACACACCGTAAAGTTACAAAATTCACCAAATTGGAAATAAATATTTTAATATCTGTTTGTTTGTTTTATTGGTTTATTAACATCATCTTCAACATCTAAAGCCATGTTGACAACTGGAACAAGGTTATATTCATACACAAGTTTCATATTTTATACTCAAGTCACACACACAAGACAATTTTTTTACGATCTCTAATTCACCTAACATGCATGTCTTTGGACTGTGGGAGGAAACCGGAGCACCCAGAAAAAACCCATGCAAACACGGGGAGAACATTCACACTCCACACAGAAATCAAACCCTCGTCCTCTTTCTGTGAGGCTAGCACTATGCACTGCGCCACCATGCCAGTCTTTAATATCTGAAACAAGTCTGTTTAGATGTCTATCTATTCATCTATCTGTGTGACTGTCTAGCTGCCATTCTGTCTGTCCATACATCTGTATGTCTGTATATTTTTCTCCTTTCAGACGCTATAAGGCAGTATATCCGTGATCACACTCTTCCTCTAACACTGACCGGAGCGTCGTTCGACGGTGTCTCAGTTAATGATGTCATATTCAGCAGTCGGACAGCAGCACAGGAGATTGTGGGAAAATTTGAAGTCTAATAATTTGTTCAGTAACTGATAAGTATTTAATAAAGATATAGTATGTGGTTTATTCCTGAATTAACATGCGAGGTTATTGTGTCTGTCTATCCGTCTATCTTTCTGTCAAATTATGCTTTAGTCTTTGTGTCTATCAATCTCTATATCTGTCCGGCCGTATGTCTGTAAGTTCATGTACCTGTCTGTCTACTTATGTGTCTGTCTATCTGACCATGTGTCTGTCTGTCTGTCTGTCTGCATATATATCCATCTTTCTGCCTGTTTATGTATCTGTCTATCAGTCTATCTATTTATTTGTCCATCAGTCTAATCTATATGTTTGTGTCTTTCTATCTGGCTGTCTAATCATCTATCCATTTATCTGTATGCTTTTATGTCTGTATGCATGTGTATCTACAGTATCTGTCTGTTTTACTCTCTGTCTGTCTGCTTCGATGTCTATTTTTCTGTCTGATTATTTAATCCACCTGTCTGACTGGCCCCAGCATTCTGCACTAACTGAAGCTTGTTCATACACCTGCTGGAGCATTCAGACAACAAGGCATTAAAATAATCCAATCTGAGAGTTACTAAGGAATGAATTAGTGTTTCTAATAAATTAGTAATTTCTAATAAATTACCATCCAAAGTTGCTACACAATCAAAAAAAGTATTTTATTTCCAGCTGTCTGTGGTCCAAGAATGATTACTTTTGTTTGATCAGAGTTAAGAAAATTGTTCATTATCCATTGTCTAATGAACTTTACTCATTCTTTAACTTTATGAAGGTGATTTCTCTCATTTGTACATATATGAATGTTTCTCAGAGGCAACATATACAGGAAGAAAGCAGACGACATGAGACAGAACCTTGAGGGACACCGCATTTTTAACATTACACAGCTTAGAGGTGTTTCCTTTTAAATATACATATTGATAAACCAGGATGGGGCCATTCCATTAGTGCAGGACTAAATGAATGTCATGCATGTGAAGGGGTGGTTAATAAACTCAGTCAGCTTGGAAGTGTAAATACCTGTATACATACACTATATTTCCAAAAGTGTTCGCTCACCTGAGTTAATTTCCTGAGATTTTAGGGCCTATGTGTAAAACATTAAATTTGAGTCCGTTTTTAAATAGCGGTTCCTTAAGGTCAGTGATGCATTAGCTTAGCGACTGAAGAACATTTGTAAAGGGGGTGATACTGATGTAGATCTGAATGTCATCAGCCTAGCACTGAAAATTGAGGCTATGATTCTGAATAAGCCTAAAGGAGAGCTGAATAAAAGAAAGAAAATGGGGCTAAGGACAAATCACTGAGGCAAACCTTATGCTACATTAGCTGGGCAATTTATGTACACTAATAGCGATGATGTGTTGCCTGTTATGATAAGACAAAAATCAGGCTTGAACTAGTTCAGTAATTCCAAAGGAAGATGGTCTAGAAATACAAATGTCACTGACAAATGTTTTTCACAATCACCCAGGCATTAGAAGTATTAACGCAGCAGCAAGGTGAGCAGCAACAGCAGCATTCTCAGATCTCCATTTTTAGATTGGATTAGGCAATGCCCTGATCTATCGAGATACTAAACTAATGGGGACAGCTGTCCAAGCCCCTTTAAAGCTGCCCGACATGATTTACACAATGGGCTGAGTGGTCAGCACTCAGACTGTGACTCTGAATCACAGTATTGATAACATTATGCCTCTCCTAATGCATCGTATGAGAGACCAAAATGGACAAATAAGCATATGAATTAAAGAGGAGTGTGAAATTGTATCTCCTTAAAAATAACAAACCAGGCTTAATCTTTGTTTTGGCTCCCTATATCAGCTTCAGCCCTTCAACGTTGCTGCTGTGAAAATGCTTCCCTGGAAGAAAAAGAGTGTAGATGAGTTCTCTCCCCTCGCCTTCATTGCTTTTTACCCCTGCACCAAATGGCTCGGACTGTCAGCATGACTAGTCTTAATTGTTATGTGATATTTTACTGTGCTAATTGGCCTCCCATATGTTTTGCTTTCTATATGCTTTCCTTCCAATACGGTACGCTGGCACGATTGAACAAAATATAAACAATATTTACACAACTATAAAATAGAATTACAATACAGCAGAATAAAGTATAATTATCATTTAATATGACAAAAATAATAATAAACTCAATATTTACAAAATTAATGTACTGCTTGTGTGTGTGTATGAGACATGGTTACCCACTGTCCCTCACCTGGTGGTAGGTGTATGTGTAGAGTGCTGCTAGTGTGCAGCTCACTCTGTGTTCCCCCAGTAGGTGGGACAGTTTGTTGGGGTATGGGAGGGAGTTAAACTCTGGGATGATTTTATTAAATTTGGGATTATAATTCGGATAATTTATTCTGAGTTTGTGTTTAATTTGGTTTATTCCAGTTAAGTTTGCAACCTATTTTATGTCCTAAGACATTATTAGTGTTTACTAGCGTAGACAGGGCGGCACGGTGGCGCAGTGGATAGTGCTATGGCCTCACTGCAAGAGGACCCGGGTTTAATCCCTGGGAGGGGTGCCCTCGGAATTACTGTGTGGAGTTTGCATGTTCTCCCTGTGTTTGTGTGGGTTTTCTCCGGGTGCTCCAGTTTCCTCCACAGTCCAAAGACATGCATGTTAGGTGAAATGGAGATGCTAAATTGTTACTGACTTGTGTATGTATATGATATATACATTGTGTATCATATGTGAAACTTGTGTGTATGAATATGACCTTGTTCCTGTCTTCAATAGGCTCTCAATGTCGAAGGTGACATTAATAAACCAATCAAACAAACAAACTAGTGTAGACGTTATTTATGTCCTGAGACAGTGTTAGTGGGTGTTAATGGTGTGTGTGTGTTAGCAGTGTGTTGGTGTGTTTAAATGGTGTATCTGCCTGTGTTAGTACAGTGATTTAAGACCAGTTTGTTGAGAGGACTAGTATTTTCGCTCAGCTTTTGGTGTTTTAGGGCTTTTTAATGATGAGGGCAATCGTCCTAATTCTGCCCTGCATGTGTTGTTGGTTGTGTGTCTGTGCACATTTAGGATGCGTTTACACAATACTCTGTGAAGGGTTTCTAATGAATGATGGTCCGAATTATTAAATTGATGTGTAAGCGAACCCCATACTTCACTGCCATATAAAGTGATTGGTTTAAATATTGATAAGAATATTGAGCCAGATACAAATAGGATTTCCCACAAATGTTAAATTTTTTATGGCATAGAAGGCTCTGTGAGCTTTTTCTTCTAGTTCCTTTTTTTGTTAGGTTAAAATTTTTCTGGGTAATTTTAAGTCAAAATAGGTGTAATCTTTAGTGTGTTCAATTTCCTGATTTTCTAAATACAATGTGTGTTTGTTTCCCTGAGATCTGGATCTTTTATGGAATATAATAATCTTGGTCTTTTTAAGGTTGACTGTTAGGGTCCAGGTATGACTGTATTGCTGTAGAAGCTCCATCTGGTCCAGAAGAGCCTGAGCGCTAAGGGAGAGCAGGACTAGATCATCTGCATACAGCAGCAGTTTTGTCTCTGCGGTGTAGGGTTAGATCAGGTGTTTCTGAGCTCTCTAATATGGAGGCTATTTCATTAATGGAGATGTTAAATTGTGTTGGACTTAGATAGCAGCCCTGTTTCAGTCCACGCTCGTGGGAATTGTGATGTGTTCTCTTTCTGCCAATTCTTATTCCACACTTGTTTTCAGTGTACATGGATATAATAAGATCATAGTTTTACCACATGTACCACTTTCCAATAGTTTATCAAACAATATTTTGTGCCAAATTGAATCAAAGGCATTTTTAAGTTTAATAAAGCATGCAAATATTTTAGAATTATTTTCAACTACATATTTTTGGATCAGGGTGTGTAAGTTGTAAATATTATTAGTTGTATGGTAATTTGGTAAGAATCTAGATTTTACTCAGGACATTGTGTTTGGTAAGGAAGATTAAATATCTTTAATTATTGATACTACAGAATAACTTCCCCAAATTACTGCTGACACAGATGCCCTGGTAGTTATTAGGGTTGTATTTATCTCCACTTTTATAGATTGCTGGTGTTGTAATATCTTGATTCCATATTTCAGGACAGGAACATACACTCAGAATCAAGTTAAATACTTTTAATATCACCAGGTGGACTTGAGCTACAATCATTAATCGTTTCATTGATGATTTGTCTTTGTCTTTAAGTTCTTGTTCAGTGATGAAATAGTCTAGAGGATTATGGTGTTCTTTAATAGTTCGTTCCAATTCGTCTAATTGTTTCATGATTTAATTTTGTTTAGAATTTAGATCTAATTCTATGCTTTAAAGAGCCATTGGAAATGGGTTGTCCAGATTTTCCCAATCTGAACAGCTGTCTTTCCGATGATTGTGTAGCCTACTGAACCAAACTAAGGGACCATTTTAAACGCTTAGGAAGCCTAAGTGTTTCTACTTTTCTGATTTTGGGTTTTCATTGGCTGTAAGAAATAATCATCAACATTAACAGCAATAATACACATTTGAAATAGATCACTGTGTTTGTAATGAACCTATATAATATATGCGTTTAACTTTTTGTACTGAATTACTGAAATAAATTAACTTTTTGATGATATTCTAACTTATTAAGCATGTAGAATGGAGACGCTGAAGGAGGAATGTAAATCACGCAGAGAAACGGATACTTCTGTGATGACAGTAAAGATTTATTTATTTTTAACCAGATGTGGTATTTTTCTATTTTTAATGTGTTTATTATCGTGTGTATATTTAATGTATACCGTGTGTAGAATTTATACCAGATTATGAGACATCCTGAATCTCTACCTTTTTCTCTCAGCACTCTGCTGAGTTTTTTAGATGGTAAAATGATTTCTTTGTAGTTATGGGGACAGTGATTGACCATGTCAGCCTTTGCTGTATTTATTGTAAAATGATGATGTCAAGGAATTTAATAGGTGTGAAAGTGTGTAGGCTGATGAAACTCGGATGTTCCAGATGCTACACATATACAGGGGTTAGACAATGAAACTGAAACACCTGGTTTTAGACTACAATAATTTATTAGTATCGTGTAGGGCCTCCTTTTGCGGCCAATACAGCGTCAATTCGTCTTGCACAGTGGTCAGAGGGATTTCAAGCCATTCTTCTTGCAGTATAGTGGCCAGGTCACTACGTGATGCTGGTAGAGGAAAACGTTTCCTGACTTGCTCCT
>JAOUQV010145747.1:0-15616 GCA_028565295.1 Aspidoras spilotus
ATGCTTCGAGCCTTGCTACCCTTCCACTTTGTCTCCTGCACAGACAAAATATCCACCTTTCTTCTCTCCATCATGTCAGCCAGTTCTCTACCTTTCCCTGTCATCGTCCCTACATTCAAGGTTGCTACCTTCAGTCCTACACTCTTGACTCTCCTTACTACCTCCTCGTCGTCTTCGACAAACAGTAGCCCAATTTTTGCCAGTACCCTGCTTGCTGCCAGTACTGGTGGCGGTCGTTGTTAACCTGGACCACGACCGATCTGGTATGAATTAACATTCAGTAACACGCATTTTAATTTTTGTAAAATGATTTATGCCAGATGCCTTTCCTTACACAACCCTCATAATTTACCTGGACTTGGGACAGGCACTAGAAATACACTTGCTTGTGCTTTCTAATGGCTGGTTTATTTAACGGTATCAGAGATAATGGAGAAAAATAATTATTTATGCAGATTTTGTTACCACAACAAATGGAATCTCTTCTGTAGAGCAGTCAAGCTTCCACCATTATCATGTCCGTTGAATAGAAGAAGTGTGGGCAATGATGGCACTTTAGTGCCATACAGTGCTATCAGGAAATCATTGAGAAAGGTGGACTAAAGCACCAGCTTTAAGAATGCAGCCGTGCCTCAGTTGTTGTGTGTGTGTGTGTATGTATGCATGTGAAATATATTAGACACCTGTCTAGCAGGTACAATTATGGGTATATTATTCACATTTAAGTAACTGAATATAATGAACTGTGTGTGTGTGAGAGAAACATAATAGAGACCTGACTAGCAGGTACAATAATAGGTATATTATTTAATTTCAATCAGCTAAATATAACCTACTCTGTGCTCCAGGGCTCCATGATTAACCTTGCCTATGCTCCAGGGTTAAGCGTCTTTGTTCTCTCGTGCTCCAGGGCTCAATAGTTAACCCTCTTTCTGTTCTCCACGATTAACCTGCTCTGTGCTCCAGGGGTTCTGTATTATGTTTAACCCTAGCTATAGTTCACTAACAAGTTATTTTTGTGAAGATGACAATTTTATGTATATTGTAATAAAAATTATCATTATTATTAAATATATTATATAATAGTATTATTATAATAACAATTATTATAATTAGTATTATTACTGTTGTTTTTATTATTATTAGTGTTAGTTGTTATTTTTATTATTATTATGAAGTGCAGCTGTGGAAGAACAATTTGTCCATGTCTACTATTATAGTATATTATTATTATTATTATATTAATAACTAAAGTAATTAAGTTACTTACTGTATTTGTATTTTAATTTCTTGACTCGTTTCTGTAGGTAGTGCAGTTTCTTAAAGACCCCCCCAACATACCTTCATCCTCCAACACATTAAATCACCATGACGATGAAGATCCCAAAGTTGGCCTTCATCTTTCTCCTGCTGCTGTGTCTGGTGGTCTACCTCACCTATGTTAAACGTCGCTTTGACAACAGGAAACTGTCCAAGTCTCTACTAGAGCAGTTTTACAGATCAGACCTAGGAAAAAGACCCGGGTCAGGGAAAGTGATCGGAGAAGTGTTTCACTACGGCATAATGTTTGATGCTGGAAGCACTGGGACTAGAATACACATTTTCAAGTTTAAAATGGAACACAATGGTACAGTGACATTATTACATTGTATTACATTTTATTAGTCTTAACTCTTGTAAATATCTTCTAAGCTAAATGAGTGAAGTGCTCCTTGGGATTTATTTCTATTTAATTTATGACTGTAATATTATAATGGATGCCATTTAATTTAATATTCCTCTAATCATAATACTTAGACATGCACTTAATACTGATGAGACTGAGAGCACTGCACAGTGAGATTTATTTATTCCGAAGACATCAGTGTCCCACACACATACACACACTCTTATCGTTTTCACTGCCTTCGTGTTCTGTATATTCTAATTAGGTATAGTATTCTTGGTGATAAGATTTTAACTCAGACTTTCAACACACCCTGATATTTTTACACAGTTGGGATTTAACATTCTAACTTGCAGTGTGTTGTTCTTACAGTGGCTCCTAAACTCGGCCCTGAGACTTTTAAAGCCATAAAACCGGGACTGTCTGCTTACGCCGATGATCCTGACAAGGTATATACACACAGACAGACATCCTTGATAAAGATCTATATCAGACACATTTTTCCAAAGAAGAATTCTCCTTTTACACTCAGTTTTCAAATCCTAAAAGTTGATAAAAAAACTAAAATAACTCAAATGAGACAATAAAATAAAGTTTTTAGGTTTTTAGGTCAAAGTTAAACAAAAATATATAACATTTTAAAGGGTTCACAAACATTTAATCATTACTGGAAACACAAACAGTCTGTAAAACTCTACTGTCTAAAATAAGTGACGATGCAGACTCCTTGCATTAGTACAGAGAAATTAATCGTGTGTGTGGGTGTATGTGGGGTGTGTATAACTATAAATATAAACTAAAGTGTTACATAAAGTGTAAACTGTCTACCTGACTGTGTTATAACTGTCTACCTGACTGTGTTATAACTGTCTACCTGACTGTGTTATAACTGTCTACCTGACTGTGATATAACTGTCTACCTGGCTGAGTTATATCTGTTAAACCTGAGTAAATGATAATTATCTACCTGACTGTTTTACAGTTGTCTAACTGACTGTGTTACCACTTTCTAACTGGCTGTGCTATAATTGTCTACCTCACTGTGTTATAACTGTATACACAACTGATTTATAACTGTCTAAGTAACTGTGTTATTATTGTTATAATTAACTGTTATAACTGTGTATGTGTATGTTATAACTGTCTAATCGACTGTGTTATAAGTATCTAACTGACTGTGCTATAACTGTCTACACAACTGTTACAACTGTTTACCTGACTGTGTTACAAATGTCTAAATGACTGTGTTATAACTGCCTACCTGACTGTGTTATAAATGTCTAACTGACTGTGTTGTATCTGTCTACATGACTGTTTTAACTGTCTACCTGGTTGAGTTATATCTGTTAAACCTGACTGAGTAATAACTATCTAGTCCATTCTTTTACAGTTGTGTAACCCATTGTTTTATAACTGCCTACATGACATTGTTATAACTAAATATGTAACTGTGTTATAACTGTCTAACCGACTGTGCTATAACTGTGTACATGACTGTATTATAGCTGTATACTAACTGTTTTATAACTGTCTAAGTTAGTGTGTTGTATCTGTCTACCTGACTGTTATAACTGTCTGTATGACTGTGTTACAAATGTCTACATGACTGTGTTATAACTGTCTACCTGGCTGTATTATAAGTATGTATGTGACTTTGTTACAACTGTCTACCTGACCGTCTTACACCTGTTTACCTGACTGTATTATAACTTTATTATATAACTCTCACAGACTGTAACTCTTGTGACTGTGTTTCAGTTGTTAACTATTTTAACTGTTTCAGTTATTTTGTGACTGCATTACAGTTGTTATGACTTATGTTTGTGATGTGACTGTTTTTTTATTTGTCTTGTGACTATCTTTTCGTTTGCTATGCCTGTTTTGTGACTGTTTCACTTGTTATGCCTGTGTTATAACTATTTTATGTCTGTTTTGTCAGTGTGTTTCAGTTTTTATGACTGTGTTATGACCGTGTTCTTTACTGTATTTTGACTTTTATGTCATTATGGTGTTTCAGTTGTTAACTATTGTGACTGTTTCAGTAGTTTTGTGACTGCATTTCAGTTATTATGACTTTTGTTTGTGTTGTGACAGTTTTTTCAGTTGCGATGTGACTATCTTTTAGTTGTTATGACTATGTTGTGACTGTTTCAGTTCCTATGGCTGTGTTGTGTTTTATAACTGTATTAGTGACTGTTTTGACTGGGTATATGATTGTGTTGTGACTGTGTTTCAGTTGGTTTGCCTGCGTTGTGACAGTTCAAACTGTTGTGACTGTTTTATGTCTCTGTTGTGACTGTGTTTCAGTTGGGCTGTGACTGTTTTATGACTGTGTTTCAGTTATGGCTGTTTTGTGTTTGGGTTGTGACTGTGTTTCAATTGTGTTGTGACTGTGTTTCACTTGTTATGGCAGTGTTGTGACTGTGTTTCTAGTGTTTTTACTGTGTTAAAACTGTGTTGACTGTATGTCTGTGTTGTTTTTAGTGTGTTATAATTGTTGTGACTGTGTTTTAAGTATGTTATGACTGTATCTGTAACTGTGTTGTGAGTGTGTATAATTTGTGTTGTCTGTTGTAACTGTGCTATGGCAGTTTCTGTCTGTGTTATGCTGTTATGACTGTTTTCAGGTGTGTTAAGACTATGTTTGTTATTTTATGTTTCCTGACTGTGTGTTGTGTTGTGACTGTTGTTACTGTGGTGTTACTATGTTGGGACTGCATTTTGGTTGTGTTGTGACTGTGCTGTGACTGCATTTCGATTGCATTTGCTACTATGTTGTGACCACGTAGTGTTGTAACTGCATCGCGCCTCTTTTATTGCTGTGCTGTGACTGTCTTTTTGTGACTGCATTATGGTTGTGTTGTAATTGTGTGTGTTCTGACTAATGTTACTGTGTTGTGACTGAATTAAGGTTGTGTTGTAATTTATGTGTGTTGTGTGGTGAATGTTGTTACTGTGTTGTTGACTGCATCATGGTTGTTTTGTGTCTGCATTATGGTTGTTTTGTGTTGTGTTGTTTTTTGACTGTGTTGTTATTGTGGTATTACTGTGCTGTTTTGTAACTTCATTATGGTTCTTTATGACTGTGTTGTTACTAATGTATTACTGTGTTGATGACTGCATTATGGTTATGCGGTGTTGTGAATGTGGTGTTACTCTGTTGTTGACTGCAGTATGGTTGTGTGTTGTATAGTATCTGTGTTGTTACTGTGGTATTAATGTGTTGTTGACTGCATTATGATTGTGTGTGCTGTGTTGTGATGGTGTTGTGCTGCAACTGCATATTGGTTGCATGTTGTTGTCACTGAATTATAGTTGTGAATGTTGTTACTGTGTTGTTAGTGTGGTAGTTTTGTGACTGTTGTGTTTGTTTTGCAGTGTAAATTAGGATTGGTGGCACTGTTGGAGGAGGCGAAGAAGACCGTACCATCCGGCCAGTGGTCCTCCACACCGGTGGCCCTAAGAGCGACAGCAGGACTTCGACTGCTCCGGGGGGAGAAAGCAACACATCTCCTCAACAAGGTCTGATAATAAATGTTATTATTAGGAACAACTGTATACCAGCTCATTCATTCAGTATTCCAAACATCCGATCAGGACTCCTTTAAATATTTTACTATTTACTTCAGCTTAATAGTCAGAAACAACATGTATTTGTCCATCGTGTTTTATATGACCAGCTGTAAAATATTATGTACTGTTATACCCTGTGACATTGAAGACACTAGAGTTAACAGGCTTTGACACTGTTGATGTGATTGTTGTCATGAATTACAACTCAGAGGAATAACTCTAACTTTACCCAGAAAGTTACTATAAACTAACACAAAAATTCTTAATCTGGTTTGAAGGGAAAAAGTGAGGTTTATAGACCTGGAATAGGGTCCTGCTTAAATCCATTTGATGTGATTTTTATGAACAAGCAGGATGTGAATGTGTACTCACGTCTTACACTCAGGTGTTGATAAGTCACCTTTCACCTGAGAACATCACTGTACACGTAACAATTAGATATAGAATTCAACATGAAGAGAGCTCTCTCTCTTTCTCTCTCTCTATATCTATCTTTTTTCTAGGTGAGGGAGGTGTTTGATGAATCTCCATTCCTTCACAGATCAGACAGTGTGTCCATCATGGATGGTACTGATGAAGGTATGTACATTTTTCGCATATTTTTCCTCCACTTAAAAAGAAAGTGTTTTGGTTTATATAAATTCACTCTATTAATCAGTGTGACATTGTCCCATACATCACAATAGGTAAGTCTAACTGAGTGTAGAGGTGTGTACATATAATATTTAAAGTATCTACTGACACCTAGTGGTGAACTGGCAAAATACACTACTCAGTTTTACAAATGTCCACACAAATCCACACGAACACGGGGAGAACATGAAAATTTCACACAAATTTCCCTCCTGCTGCTTTTATTATTATTATTAGTATTATTATTATTAAAGGTATTTATATATTTATTTATAATTATGTATTATTCTTTATTATTATTATTATAGTTATTATTAGGGGTATGAGCACAAAGTTAGAGTTTTTATTATTATTTTTATTAGGGGTCCAAGCACAACTTACAAGGAGCCCTATTGTAATTAAGATTTTTAGTAGGGGTCAGAGCATGAAGCCCAATCAGGCCATAAATGGCGCTATAGCTTGCTATACAGCTTTTAGATACAAGTCACATTAGGCCCATAGGTGGCACTATAGCCAAGGCAAATGGTAGAAATGCATGTATGCTATAAATGATCTATATGCAACATGAAACTTCACCCGTACTCAGTGGCTCACTAGAGCAGAGGTCGGGAATTGTTTTGGCTGAGAGAGCCATGAATGCCACATATTTTAAAATGTAATTCCGTGAGATCCATACAATATGTTTAAACCTAAATACAACACTTATGTCTCTGAATTCTTTTTAATAATGTTGTTATGCTGTTGTTAACCAATGATGAATAAAGTACTTTGTAGTACTTTAGGCTTTGTAGTCTGGTTGATAACGTGGTGATGATAAGCAGACGTTCCATTTGTTAATCATGGCCGCAGGTTGGTCTTAATGTTTTTAGATGTAAAGATTACTTACATGCATAAGTAGAGCCAAACATTGTCAGTACAGCAATACTCACACGCTGCACACGGGGAGCATGTTCCAAGTTTTGACAATCAGCTGGTCCGCGGGTTGAAGTTTTTAAATTTCTCTCTACTTGTCTTTGCTCAACAACTTTTCTTGCTGTCATGCAAGTCTTTTCAAATCTTCATATAGTGACTAGAACTTATTCACCCACATATCTGAGGCCTTCAGGCCAGCAGCTTGTAGTTAAAAATCTCTGATGAAGATACCGGGGCTGTAACTCACGTCGGTGCTGCCCACTGCACACTTTTGTGGATAGGTGATGAATTTAGATGAGTGCGATTGCAAAATTCTCCAAAACACAAGAGAATGACAGCAGAAAACTAGTGCATGCATCTGTGGTGTTTTGTGGCTATCCAGATATGATTGGTGGCTAACATGGTGTTGTAACGTGGCTGTGTTTCGTCAGTTGGTAGACGGGATGAGCTTTACTAGCCTGTTTTAACAATTGTGGCCACTTGTGTACTGATTTTTATTGGTCCTATCCACTAGGATATACTTTAGCTCGGAGGCACTTGTACATCTTCCTATGGTTCGTCTTTCGTATACTGATGCTACACTTTTGCAGTTTAATCGGAATTACAGGCGAATGTGTTTTATGATTGCGTCTAGCTCGGAATTGCACGTCCTCTCCGATATATCCACTAGAGCTACCGCTCCAATTCATCAGTGTGTCATGCTGCTGCCGAAGGATTTATTCTACATGTTTGGAGTAATCGCCCGTGCTGCTCTCCTTCAGTCCTGCTGAAAACTTATGCTGTATGTGATCTCAATCTTTTGCTCTGCTTTGACCTCACACAGCATAAAACCTCAGTTACCCATTGTCATATTTTGGACCTTGTCTATTCTACCACCTCAACAGCTCCTCTCAATTTGCACATCACAGATTTCAATGTCTCTGATCATAGAGCTGTACTTTTTAAGCTATCATTGACTTTCTGTACTAAAGAATGCACCTTCCTAATAGTATTACTTTTAGGAATCTTAAGAATATTTTACTAGGTCCCTCATCCAGTTCCTTATTACCCAGATTTTATCATCACCTGAGGTCTTAGTTTTTTACTTACAATTTTGCTGCTACTAAATCGCTTAATCTACATGCTCCTTATCAGACACTGGTCGTGACATTTCCACAATAAACAAACTGCATCAACCTGCAAATAGCTTTCCAGTAACCCCTCATCAACTCTTTGTAATGATTACCTCATGTTCACTGAGAAAATTAATAATATTTACTCTGAATTTTAGTCTGTTACATTTACCTCGGGTTGCCCTGAACCACAGGCTTTAGTTTTAACTTCGCTATCTGTTTTTCACCTTGTGGATAAGTGTTTTAATGCTGGACTAATTAAAAGGGCTAGATCGACTACCTGTGTTTTAGACCCCTTGTCTACTCCCCTACTAAAGGCATGCTTGGCATCTGTCTGTCCACTCCTTACCATGATTATTAATACTTCTCTTAGCTTAGGCCTTGTTCCTTCTCATTTAATGTTGGCTGCTATTACTCCAATTCTAAGGAAGTGTTGCGTACCCGCTGCTTATCGTAACAATTATCGTCCCATAACAATTTCCCCTCCTCCTAAGGTAAAATTCTGGATTGTTGTGTGTCATTACAATTGCAAGAGTACCTTCTAAGGAACAACCTATTTTAATTTCAATGGGATTTTAGATCTAATCATAGCATTGAGACCGCCCTAGTTAGGGTCTAGATGGTGGCACAAGCACATCACGGGACCTTGCATCTCTACCAGATTTTGCAGTATTTTCCTGCACCTGGGAAAGTCAGACCACCTTTCTTTGTTTTTTTTTTATTCCAAAGTACTCCATTAATCCAATGTGTGAAGCCATCAGTAACAATTATCAAGGTTTGACCAGCGAAGATGGACTCTCTATTTCATTACTGGTTTTATCACACTGACTGGAGTATGTTTGCTTCACAGACTACTTGTGGCTCTCACACAGATATTAACACACCTCCTTTGTGCAGAATTATATCAAGACCAACATTGACAGTGTTACTTCACAATCAGAAACCATGGATGAACAGGGAGGTGCGTCTTCTAATGAAGGCCTATGACATTGCCTTCAAATCAGGTGACGCACATGCCTAAAGTATATCCAGGGCAAACCTGAGGACATCAAAAAGGCCAAGAACTGCTACAAACTGAAAGTGGAGGATTACAACTTTGAACCCTGACGTATGTGGCACGGCCTTCCAGGCCATCAGTGAGTACAAGCCCAGAAAGTCCACCCTGTTTACTGTAGACGTCTCCATCCTGAATGAGCTAAATGACTACTATGCTTCCCTTGACAAAGACAACAGGGAGACGACTAGCAATATCAGACCTTTCGTAGCTCTCCAGGCCATCCTACTCACCTGTACTGATGATTATACTGCACTGAGACGGATCAACACACGCAAGGCTGCTGGGCCGGATGGCATTCTTGGGCATGTGCTGAGAGCGTGTGCAGAGCAGCTCACCGGTGTTTTTACAGATATCTTTAATCTGTCTCTAGCCCAGTCAGCTGTACCAACATGCCTTAAATCTACCTCCGTTATACAAGTGCCGAAACACTCCATCCCAACGTGTCAAAATGACTACTGCACAACTGAATAACTGCCTCTCATTTACACTGGTCTCTCATCAGTTTGCTTATGGCAGCAATAGGAGCATAGAGGATGCAGTCTCCATAGCGCTACACTCCGTTCTCTCACATCTGGGCAATAAAAACACATTGACACGAATGCTGTTTGCTGATTTCAGCTCAGCGTTTAACACCGTAGTTTCTGCCAAGTTAGTCACAAAACTTTAAGATCTGGTAATTGTCTACTCCATCTGTCACTGGATTAATGACTTGCATGTTAGGTCAGGCCACACCTACTTCACCACCATCACACTTAACAGAGGTGTACCACAAGACTGTGTGCTGAGTCCATTTCTCTACTCCCTCTTCACTCACGACTGCAGGACTGTTCATAAATCCAACTACATGATCAAGGTTGCTGACAACACCACAATGATTTCTCTCATCAGTAACAATGATGAGAAAGCCTACAGAGAGTAAGTGATTAACCTAGCCATGTGTTGTACTGACAGTAGCCTGCTCCTCAATATCAAAAAAACTAAGAAACTCATTGTTGGCTCTAGGAAAGAGAAAGGTGACACATACAATCCCATTTACATCAATGGGATGGCGGTTGAATATGTCGACAGTTTCAAGTTCCTGGGAACACACACATCAAAATATCTGTCCTGAATCACAAGTCAGAAGCCATTCTCATTGCAACATCATCCACCCAAGGTCGGACCAATATTTACATACCTGGTTTTATTTTCTCTATGGTGGCACAGGTTTGCAATCTTGGTGTCAGACTGGATTCAATGCTCTTTCTGGAGGCTCATATTAATAACATTACTAAAATTAAATTTTTCCATCTTAGAAATATAGCTCCCTTACGCTCTTCCCTGGCTGACTCTGTGGCTGAGACCCTTGTTCATGCCTTTATTATATCTTGGCTTGACTACTGCAACTCTTTGCTAATTAGGCTCCCGGCCAGTAGCCTTAAAAAGTTGCAGTATGTCCAAAACTTGACAGCAAGTGTTCTCACCCTCTCCAGGAAGTGGGATTATATTACCCTGATCTTAAAAGACCTCTACTTTAAAAGTCCTGTACTTGACCGGATTAAATGAAACATTTTATTGCTGATTTTTAAATCTATTCACGGGTTTGCACAGTCTTATCTTTCTGATATTGTGTCCCCATACGCTCGGTCATGTGCACTCCTGTCCTGTCAGTCACCTTTTTGCGTGCACTCTGCAAATGTGGTATGGCATGTGTCAAAGTGCCACTTTATATTTGACCGTTTCATCAATGCAATTTTATCATTGCATATTAAACACAAATTTAAATTCCTCTGTCTATTCCCGCTGAAAAGTAAAAGAATCCTTTTTTACCTTTTAGCCATCTCCTTGGTTAAAACGATTTCCGCAATTAGCTATCTGACTACTTGAGGTACTTTACTTCCTGACCTCACAGTGACTCGTGTACGTTACGCATTATCCAGTAAAAGTTTTGGTGTTGTTCCTGACAGTTGTGATTGGCTCCAGCCACACGCAACCACAAACACTCAATTCTTAATATAAAAATAATAACAATAAAAATTTAAAACATTCTCATATGTTTCAATCCATTCGAATGAATTGAAACACATAAGAAGGTTTTATATTTTAATGTTATTATTTTTTTATTGAAGATTTTTCTGTGAGCCATAGGTTCCTGACCCCTGCCCTAGAGCTAAAATTCTAATGCTTCACAAAATTCCAATGCTAAACTCCACCCATGTATACTTTTTGCTACTAATTAGCATAATGCTACTAATTAGCATAATGTTTGCTTTCTGGTCCCTTGATTTTAGATGAATCTTCACATCTTCGGTATTGAAATATTCTGGAGAAGAGGCACCCAGTTTGCGGCTTGTATATCAAAAGGGGACGGGATAAATGGCATTTTTCAGCAGCTATACATCACATTTATCTAAAAACTCGTATACAGCCTCTAGTCACAAGTCACAGTCGGCCCATAGGTGGGTCTATAGTTAAGGCAAATGCTAGAAATGCATGTATGCATGATATAAATAAGCTACAGTGGGGGTCTATATTTTTCATCATGGGTGCACATCAACAAGTTTTATGTTATAGAGACATGAACCTTGGTCAAAAATAAGCACTCAGGCACTCGAAGCCAGCCCGATTGGCCCATAGGTGGCCCTTTAGCAAAGGCAAAGACGTGCTCCTGGAGCACACCACCGAAGGCCTAGAGCTAAAATTCTCAAAAAACTAAGACTCAAAAAAAGGTTTATAGAATGGCGTGAGATAGTTATTTATTATTATATATTTTAATAATTAACATTTTTACAGGATGTTACTTTGAAGTTAATTTGTTAAAAAAATAAATATATTAATAATAATTAATAATAATTTATTTTCTTTGTATGAACTTTACTAGAATAATATTGTTTGTGTGTGTTTATATACAGGCGTCTCTGCATGGATCACCGTAAACTTTTTATTAGGTAAGAGACATCCCATATGATAAATAAATAGTTCATTAAAAGTAAAAAAAGTCTCTCTCCTATTTATCTGTCTTCTGTCTCTCTCTCTCACTCACTCGCTTTTCTCTATCTCACTATCTCTCCTTTCTTTCTTTCTTTCTCTCTCTCTATAAGGTGGGCTTCATGGGTCAGATGTTCCCACAGTAGGGATGTTGGATTTGGGAGGCGGATCGACTCAGATCACTTTCTCACCAAAGGACGAGGTTCATCCTGCTCTCCATTCTATAATATTTTATTTCCAGATCTCTCTCTGTAACTTAGTTTCATCACACACCTGTTTTAATTAATTTATTAGCTTTTTTTATTAGAATAAATGTTACCTGTCTTTTGTTTTGTTATGATTCCTCACAGAAAACAATTCAGACCTCACCGATCGATTACGTAAACTCGTTCCAAATGTTCAACACCAGCCACACACTCTATTCACACAGGTAGTGTGAACTGGGCTAAGAATCACATAGATTTTGTTGTAAAGATTAATAAAGTAAAGCTGGATGATTCTTTTGTATTCTCATATAAACAGAATAACAGTTGTCTGTGTGTCTCTGTTTAGTTACCTGGGTCTAGGTTTGATGTCTGCCAGACTGGCTGTACTGGGAGGAGTGGAAGGACAAACTGGTATCTGCTCATTAATATCTTATCTGAACTCTCACCACTAGAGTTGAATTTATTGTACTAATTTAGACTGAAATTCATGTTGTAATTGGATTTTTTTTAAACTGTATATAATTATACATTGAACGATCATTGGATTAGGCAGGTTTCATATTATGACTAATAAACTTCCCTAATCTGTGTTTACACAATCGCAGTCGTCTCTCATATAAAGTGTTGATCTGTACATCAGAACAATGTATAATATCCACCAAAAGGCCACACAGTGACCAGAGTCAATCTAAGAGACAAGCATAGAAGTAGAGAGGTGACTTGGCAGAGCTGCTTCAGCAGGCAAGGGTCGACTTGTGTATTGATTGTTACAGGTAGTTAGTCAGGTGTTCACTGGATAGCAGAAGATTTACAGTTTATTATGTAAATCTGTGTTGACACATGTGATGAAACGAGAGCTGTAAGTTAAAGTGTAGATTTTCTGACTGATGGTGGTGTTGTGTCTCTTTCAGTAGGAGGCAGTCAGGAGCTGGTCAGTCCTTGTCTGGCTCCACAGTACACTGGAACATGGGAGCATGCAGAGGTCACCTATACCCTAAAGGGTCAGAAAGCAGGTAAGACATAGTATATATGTCTCACGCTACACATATTACACACACTGCACTTATTTTACACCTCACACACTGCACTTATTTCACTCACTACACTCATTTCACTCGTCACACACTGCATTTATTTTACTTACTGCAATCATTTCATCCCTCACACACTGCACTTATTTCACACCTCACACACTCATTTTACTCATTGGACTCATTTTACTCAAACACTGCGCTAATTTCACACAGTGCACTAATTTTACACCACACACTACACTCATTATATATTCATTATATATTTTGTTATATTATATACTCATTATATATTTTGTTATATTATATACTCATTATATATTTTTATGAATTATTTATCTAAATATAAGTGAATCAAAAGAAATATTCGTATTGATTAGTAATGATCTACATGATTACTATTTATATGTGTTTGTATGTCTGTGTATGTGTATTACAGGAGAGCCCATCTATGAGTCGTGTCTGAGTAAAGTGGAGAAGATGATTTATAAACGAGTGCAGAAAGCAGAAGAAGTGAAAGACATGGAGTTCTATGCATTCTCATATTATTACGACCGGGCAGTTGACCTGGGACTCATCGGTAAGCTGTCTTACTTTATCTGTACCTGTGTTACCCTCACTTACCTGTCTCACTTTCTGTACCTGTCTCACTCTCACTACATGTCTCACTCTCTGATCTAGATGAGAAGAACGGAGGATCACTCAAAGTTAGAAATTACATGGATGGAGCAAAAACCGGTAAAGATAAACACTTCATATTTAATAATAACTATAATATTATTACCATACAGAATGTAGAATTAATTATTTATTTTTACACTAAAACACACACAGTAATAAACACACACACACATCAGCTTTACTAATAGACACAAACAGGTGTGCATATAAAATCAGGGAATATTTTATGAACTTTGTGTTTTCAGCTGTTTACCAGATGCATTCAGGGCACCATTAGATCATATAGAGCAGGGGTGTTAAACTCTGGCCCGCGGGGCAATACCAAATAATTATATTATTATTGTACTATAAAAACTGACCTGCTGGTATTATACGGCACATTTACTGCTAAAACTACGAATCCCACAATGACCAGGCTGAGCCTACCCGCATGCTTGATTGGCAAATAGAAAATTTTTATTTATTTTTATAATTTTATTTATTTTTGATTTCTGCACTATTTAGTTATATATTGTATGTTCATAAACGTTGTTTGTTCCATATTTAATGTTAAAGCAAAACATGTTTGGACCATATTAAAAGGTTTATTTGTTCAATGTTGGCCCGCAATTTTAATCAATTTTTTCAATTTTTGGCCCATTGTGTATTTGAGTTTGACACCTCTAATATAGAGGATTTATTTTACATCCTCTGTGTGTGTGCAGCCTGTAAGAACATGGAAGTTTCTGCAGGAGAAAATCCTTTTCTGTGTCTGGACCTCACCTACATATCAGTACTGCTGCAGGAGCTCGGATTCCCCTTAGACAAGGAGCTGAAGGTAAATCCCAATATTAAGCCTTTTATTTCACCAAGTGTGTTGGTGAGAGCATGCACAACACATTAAAGGAGAGAGTATATAACCTACACAGACATACAGTGGGACCAAAAAGTATTAAGTCAGCCACTGATCATGCTAGTTCTACTACTTAAAAATGAGAGAGCTCTGTAATTTTAATCATAGCTACACTTCAACTATGAGAGACAAAATGAGAAAAAAATCCAGGAAATCATTTTGTAGGATTTCTTGTAGGATTTCTCCACAAAATTATTGTGGAATATGAGTATTTGGTCAATAACAAAAATTTCAACTCAATAATTTGTAACATAAACTTTGTTGCCCGAGCGTTCTGTTTGGGATGATTGTCATGCTGGATGACCCAGCCACGTTCCATCTTCAGTGCTCTCACTGATGGAAAGAGGTTTCGGCTTGAAATATCACAATACATGGCCCTGTTCATTCTTTCCTTAACACGGATCAGCCGTCCTATTCCTTTGCAGAAAAATATCTTCAAAGCATAATGTTTGCACCCCCATGCTTCACAATAGGTTTGGTGTTCTTTGGATGCAATTCATCTACCAAAAACAACGAGTTGACTTTTTACCAAAAGTTTGATTATTAGTTTTATTTACATGATATTCTCCCAGTCTTCCTCTGGATCATCTATATGCTCTATGGTAAACCTTAGATGGCCCTAGACATTGCTTAAGCACGGGGACACGCCTGGTTTTGCAAGATTTGACTCCCTCTTAGTATAGTGTGTAAATGATGGTATCCTTTTTAATTTGTGTATATATATATATATACAATGAAACTGAAACACCTCCTTTTAGACCACAATAATTTATTAGTATGTTGTCAATTCGACTTGGGAATAACACATACAAGTCTTGCACAGTGGTCAGAGAGATTTTAAGTCATTCTTCTTGCAGGATAGTGGCCAGGTCACTACGTGATGCTG
>JAOUQV010146885.1:0-15590 GCA_028565295.1 Aspidoras spilotus
CTGCACGGATGGGTTAAATGCAGAGGACCAATTCTGCTGTGTGCAAACATAGTGGCAAAATGTATCACTTTCACTTGCATATGACGGACATATGCCCTGCCGCAAGTCATGACATTCGTTTTAAATCTTGCACATGCACAAAATGTTATGTCATTTGAAAAACACATGCACAAAAGACAACTAAATGTTTATTATATTATTATTACAGTAATAGTAAAAGTTCTATTTTTACCAAAGCACAACAAATACGCACCAAATGACTCTCAACTTAAAATAAAACACTATGTTTCAGTTTTTTGTTTCTGTGAAGCACAGCTAGAGTAGTTCTGTTGACTAGGATTTGCTAGAGCATGAAATAAATACAACCGAGTTTAAGTTTCCCACATTACCCTATGTCCCAGGTTATGCAAATTTAACCTAATGATATTTTACACTGTGCAAATTACAGCGCCCCATAAAGTTATGTGAAATAATCTCTTTTCCTTACTTCTGAATGTTTTGTGACGTTTTGGATATTAAACCATTTTAAATAAAAGTAATTCATTGACTTTACTATTTATGAGTTACCATTTACTAAGTTACAGCTGGAATTTCAGGTTGAGTTTACTCACCATTTAAGGCAACATTTGTAACCAACATTATTTTTTACGTGGTAGGAAGTAAAATATACAAATATTACAATAAGAAGTGAAAGACAGTGATTGAGGAGGCTAATTTACTCCGATACAAACGATATAAAGTGATGTGGAATCACTAAACAACCCATCTATGAAAGAAGAGTGCTATCTGCCTGTAATTTGACTGGCTGGATCATAGTATACCAGGGTCCTAACTCATACATTTACTACTTTTCAGCAGTTTAAAAACAATCAGTTTAAGCATGTTGGGCATTGTAGAATTTGTCCCGTGTACATATCTTTAAGATTGTAGGAGAAGATATATACTGAAAAGGAGGTAGAATAACAATAATAATACTTAGAAGAACAATATGTGTGTTACTTGCAGAAGCTATATGCTCTATAAAATATGATGCATATTCCTTTAATGTCTTGTTTGTGTGTAATATCAGGACGCGGAGAGTGTATGTCGGGGGAATGCTCATGTCAGTCTGGCTGGACAGGCGAAAGTTGTGGCTGTCCCATCTCCACAGAAAGCTGCATGACGAATTATGGCTTGGTGTGTAGCGGTTATGGAAAGTGTGTCTGCGGAAAGTGCGTGTGTGATCATCACCGGCGTTCCGGAGCGTTCTGTGAGAAGTGTGCCACCTGTTCAAGTTCCTGCCAATCCCACTGGTAAACAGAGTTTACTTTCTCTTTTACTTTCAGTTCCACTGCCTGGCCATTCTGGCTCTTGAGCAAGGACAGCACCTACGTCTGTTTATACACGCACATGTAAACACATACCTTCGATTTCTATTTCATCTCACACATGCAACACGTCTAGCAATGCAAACCGCATTTTTTATACCTATAAATCTATATCTATATATAATTGCCTGAGCTCATGTTGCACATTATTGAATTCAAGTTTTCCACAGGATATTAAAAAGCATTATAAGTCATTACATGGCTTTTGCACTTAAAAAGCATTCAATTTGTTTCTACTTAAAACTCATATGCAGCCAATAAAGGCATTGCTGACTGCAGAAATGTTTGCTGATGCAATATTGTCACCTGCGGAAGGTCAAAAACATGGTTTCATGATAAAATTTAGACAAATTAGGGGAATGCTAATGTATACGAGAGAATTAATGCCTAAGTAATGGACTGAAAGTGTACTTTCCAATGTTTAACAACAAGACTAATGTGAGTTAATGTAGCAATTACAGGGGCAGAAAGTTAGACTGGTTCAGGACATGCATGACAGTGAGATGTGCTGTAGGAGTGACAGATAGCTTCAAGGTGGAGTTGGGACTGCATCAAGGATCGGCTCTGAGCCCTTTTATGTTTGCTCTGGTGATGGACAGAGAAACAAATGAGGTCAGACAGGAATTGCTATGGACTATGATGTTTGCAGACGACATCAAGATCTATAGTGAGAGCAGGGAACAGCTATAATTGAACTTGGAGAGGAGACTGATAAAATATGCGAACTGAAGGAGAAGGATAATAAAAGAGCATGGAGGAGACTTAGTGACGAGTGCTTCAGAGCAGCACTCTGATTGTGAGTGTGCTCCACCACAGGTTTCTGGGAATGCTGGGAAAGCACTCAAGCTGGACTAAAGTTATGGCGCGGGAAGGAGAGGAGGGGAAGTGGAGAGAGGGACAGAAATAAATCTGCTGCACCTAAATCTACCACTTTTCCTGTCTCAGATTACCATGGATCATTGATCCTACCTCCTTCCCGCTATTCTGTGCACCATAACATTTTAGTAAATGGTACGATGCAATATAATAGAGAAAGGCTCAGGTGCCACCGTTTGGTGTCGGGTCACGTGAAGCCGCCTTCCTCTGCCCCTCCCCCTTGGCAGAGCACCATCTAGGGAGTGCCTCCAACACCCCCTGGTGAGCGGAGGTGGTATCAGACATACAACATAACAGTATTACAGAACATCACAGAGAATCTGCCTCAGTTCTTCCAGAGACTGTGAGTTTTACATTTTCACTTTTTTACTGTAAAACCCAGCAATCTTTTAAGACACTTTATGTAATACAGTATATTGTGTGCTTTAGTAAAATAAAATACATTTTGATATTATTTTTGTTGTAAAATTAATGATTGAAATCTAAAAATCTGTACTGACACTTTGTGTAAGGGGTCAGATACTGCCACCGACGATAAGGAGGTGCTCTCTATAACACCACTGGCACCTGTGTAACCTCTATTTAACTAGGTGAGGAGATCCTGGTCATTCCATTTGGTTGTGAATGATTAGGTAAACTTCTACACTGAAAGAAATAAGCTGCAAGGCGGTAGGGGCTTGGCCAAAGATAATTTGAGGCTGTGAAATATTTAGATCTGGTGCGATTATTTCCTCTCCCATATTTTTCTCTTGCAGCTCATGGTTGTATCAGGCATCTTTTGTTTTCAGTCAGAGGTCTGCTTCACGGAAGTAGCTACCGTAGCTCTGATTTATTGTTTTGAATTGCATCCACTTTTCTTCCTTTTATATCCAAATATTCTCCCACTCTTTTTCTTTCCCCCATTAATTATAATCTCTAAATAAATAGAGGTGCTGGTCATAAAATTATAATTACATGAAAAAGTTGATTCCATTCAAAAAAGTGAAACATGTATACTATACACCTTCGTTACACACAGACTGATATATTTCAAGTGTTTATCTCTTTTGATTTTATGATTATAACTGACAACTATTAAAAAACCCAAATTCAGTATCTCAGAAAATTAGAATATTCCTTTAGACAAATACAGAAAAGGATCTGTAGAAATGCTGACTAACTGAAATGTATGAACATGAAACCTATCTGCATGTACAGCACTCAATACTTAGTTTGGGCTCCTTTTGCCTGAATTACTGCAGCAATGCCGTGAAGAAGTCGATCAGTTTGTGGCACTGCTCAGGTGTTATGAAAGCCAAGGTTACTCCGATAGTGGCCTTCAGCTGTTCTGCATTGTTGGGTCTGGCATATCGCATCTTCTTCACAGTACCTTATAGTTTTTATGTAGTGTTAAGGTTAGGCGAGTTTGCTGGACAATTAAGAACATGGATACCATGGTCCTTAAACCAGGTACTTGTAGCTTTGGCACTGTGTGCAGAACAGCAAGAACAGACATATGCAAGACATGGATTTTAGCTGTTGCATTCCTTGTGTCAAGCCACTCTTGAACAAAAGAGAGCATCAGAAGCATCTACAGACAAAAGGGACTGCTACTGCATGGTTTAAGGTTAACTTCTTTGATGCATTTTGCAAATTTTACAATTACTTTGGAAATATCCCAGAGTCTGGAGAAAGAGAGGGTAAGAAAATAATCCATGTGAAAGTGAAAGTGATACATTTTGCCACTATGCTGTCACACAGCGGAATTGGTCCTCTGCATTTAACCCATCCGTGCAGTGAAACACACAAATACACACACACAGGTGAAGTGAGCACACGTGCCCGGAGCAGTGAGCCCACCCAGATTCACCAGTCCAACAATACAGAATTGCCGAAGGCCACTATCAGAGCAACCTTGGCTCTCATAACACCTGGGCACTGCAACAGACTGATCAACTTCATGCTACACAACATTGCTGCAGTAATTTGGGCAAAAGGAGCCTCAGCTAAGTACTGAGTGCTGTACATGCTCATTTCATGTTCATACTTTCTAGTTGGCCAGTATTTTTAAAAATCCTTTTTTGGATTGGTCTAAAGTTTCACTTTTTGAATGGAATTATGGAAATAAATCAACGTTTTTATGATATTCTAATTTTATGACCAGCACCTGTATGTACTAATGTATAGGTTTTTCACAGTCCTTTATAATTGTATATTTTTCTATTTTGTAAGAAATGAAAACAAATTCTGTTTTTTCTTAATTCTGTTATACATCACTGTACAAATGCATTTTTGTACTATATATGTTCATGGTCAAAATCATGAGAACACCTTGTCCACTGCACCTGCCTGATCCTGTATTTAATTTCTGCAAAGCTGCTTTGTGACAATGATTCTATTCTTTCATTTCTCTCTCTCTCTCTTTCCTTATTGTCTCAGGAGTTGTCTGGACTGTCACCTGTCTAAAAGTCTCGCTGCAGCCGATACACAGCACTGTAACAGAAGCTGCACTGCTCCGGTGGTCTATGTTGATGACAGTTCTACTGGTATGTTTTGGGATTTGGAATCTGTGTTACCACACACTGATCCGCCATACTGTCTGGATATATGTTTACATTTAGTGTTTACAGAAAGAGAATGATATGAGTCATGGCTTAGTTTGGATGTGATCTAATGCTGCATGACATCTTCGGGAAATGCTTAGGGACGAGATAAAGACTAAATAAGGACATTTGAACATTTGAAGTAATGTTACAGTACTGGTAAACATTTTGGGACTGGCCGGATCCATAAACGCAAGACATCTTCATAAACTTTGGTGCATATCTGCAGTATTATTTATCAAACGAATTTACAATCTCAATGCAAATGCCTGTTACATTAAAATATTTCTTATATTTCTAATATTGTATATCAAACACATACTGAACTAACACTGGTTTAGAAACAGTTTGCAGGTAGCAAATGATCACTATAATGAACAATCAGATACACATGAAATGCACCAATTTGTGGTTACAATTAGCACTCATGTATAGAGTTGATCTGTCCTCTGCTCAGCAGAAGGCAACATTTTTCAGCTATGTGTAAACTTGAACATCCACCAGCTAGTGGAGCTGCTGCAGTGGGCATGAATTTACACATATGTAAGATATTTGCACAGTGTGGAGTCTGTTATCTCATGTTTCTATGCTGTAATAGTCAAAAATGTGGGCCAGCCTTTTATTAGCCAGGTGATTATACAATATACAGTATTGTTCCCAAATAACAGAAATTGATATAATATCAAACAGAATATTTGATATTTCCTTTTTTTTAAACCCGGTAAAATCTGAAAATGTAACAAATAAGAAATATGAATCATGGGATTAATTGTAATTAATATGCACATGCATCCATGGACATTCTTTGATAGGATTTAAACAATCATAGCAAACTGACCAGTAGCTCAGTGTGCAGCTTTTAAGGATATTTGCTTGATTTTGAGAAGAAGCCTATGTTCTCTTTAATTACTAACTGATTGTAACATCTGGTAGATTTTGATTAAATTGTACCTGAGAAATAAAATGGCAGGGGAATTCTGGAAGAATTGCATCTGCTTTTGTATGTGACTGACTGACTAATGCTAGTTACATAATAGTGTAGTGTTGCATGAAATCGTACCTTATTTTTATATTGTATATCTGTATTGACAGTACACTGAATGATCACTGAATTGGGAACACTTTGTCACTGATAATATTTCTCAGAAACCTTTTAAATTATGTCACAAATCTGTCTGTTGCACCGTAGAAGTTAACATTTACCAGCTATGTGTAAACAGAGCAACTTCAAGGACTTTGATCACAGACAGATAGTTGAAAACTGGAGGTGTTGTTCCAGGGTTTCAGCAACAGTGTAAGGTACCATCAACAGACATCCAGCTGAAAGGTCACTTAGCGACGGACCATGTGCAGATGATCTGAGAGGCGAGCGCTGCATTCCTCAGAGATTGCCAGAGCCGCTGCAGTGGGCATGGGTCAGGTGTTCTTAAACCAGTGATCATTCGATGTATTTGCAGTATATATATGTTTCTATATAGTAGTATACAATCTAAAGTTGGGATCTGAAATATGTGAATGATGAATCAGGTAAAGCTTAAACATTTAGAGCTCTCTGTCTCTGAATTTTACAGAGCTGCTCAGAGGGAGGAACTGTCTGTACCACAGCAGAGAGCAGTGCGTCATCAGGTTCCACGTGGACATGGACTCACACAGACCACAGATACAGATTAGCAGACATGCTGGTAAACTTATTTAGTCTCACGCTATTTCTTTCCCCTATTCATTTTGATTAATTCATATGGCATGACATCAGTGCACATCTGAACACATATGACTGTATCTTGGAATGTGTGTAGGTTTTAGAAGTGGGCTTATTTGCGATACATCTCTTGTCCTGTGTCTTGTGGAATTTCACCTACAAATGTTACAGAGGCTGTGTTCTTAACCAGTTTCAAACAACGCAGGCCATTGTGTGTGTGTGTGTGTGCGTGTGTGTGTGTGTGTGTGTGAGTTTGTCTGCATCCCTGTCCGCTTCCGATGAGTTTGACCTTCCCCACTCTTCCTTTCCCTATCTCTGCTGCCAGATCGCCATGGCAACATGCTGAAATGTCAATACACTACTTTAGCCTCTTTGTATGTAACAATGTGGCTCTGTGCCAAACTTACTGGATTTCACAATCGTTGATAACACAGCTGACAGTGGCTGCTGATCTATGAATGGCCAAAGATGTCCTGCGCTCCTGCAGTTTTTTCCAGTTGTTCCAGTCACATTGAATAATAATAATAATTGTTAATTTTCTAATAATTAGTATAACATCTATGCAAATAATTGACCACTTAAGCTGTCTTGTCATTGATATGGTTTTGTTCTTGGTTTAAGTGTCTGTTATTCATGGTTTCCGATCTGTCTCCAGTGGTAAACTATGACGCATTCAAGGACAAACTGATTAGAAATGTTCTTCCAACAAAACAATCAACATGGTTTTCTGTTGTGAATCCAGAAGTAACCATTATGTATTAGAACAAGTTTTGCCGGTCATTTTACAGAAAGAACGGCACACTGCTTTTTTTAAAAGCTTAATATTCAAGCATTAACCCTCACTGTGTGTGCATAACATACATTTGTTTATAAAAAGTATGATTACTTAATTAGGACCACCTGGCGAGGCTGTAGTTACAGCATGCAGTTATCAGGAAACAGACTACACAAGATTCTTCATGTACAAGTCAGCCTATGCCATCTGCAACAGCTTTGTCTCACTGTGTGACTTTCTGTTGGCTGTTTGTTGATGTTTCCTCCATTCTTGTGGTACGGGAATAACAAACAAGTGCAGGAACATAGCTGGAAAATATTTTAAACATAGCTAGAAAATATTTTCTTCTGCTTTGCAGTGGACAGATCTACACCTTTCATGCTATCTGAATGTGATTTAACCTCCAATTGGGCATCACATGCCAGGGTTTTCTAATCCAGTGATCGTTCATTGTGGTTAAATTGAATAGTGAGTAATATCATGATATTACTTACATTATAGCAGCTCTGTCACCAGACTCCATTTTTACGAAAAAAGCTAATTACACAAAATACAGTCACATGTATTGAGAAGACTCAAAGATCTTTGAGTCTTTAAGCCTACGGGGCAGTCGTAGGCTTGTGGTTAAGGAATATTTTAACCACATAGAAAATATTTTCTAGCTATGTTTAAAATATTTTCCAGCTATGTTCCTGCACTTGTTTGTTATTCCCGTACCACAAGAATGGAGGAAACATCAACAAACAGCCAACAGAAAGTCACACAGTGAGACAAAGCTGTTGCAGATGGCATAGGCTGACTTGTACATGAAGAATCTTGTGTAGTCTGTTTCCTGATAACTGCATGCTGTAACTACAGCCTCGCCAGGTGGTCCTAATTAAGTAATCATACTTTTTATAAACAAATGTATGTTATGCACACACAGTGAGGGTTAATGCTTGAATATTAAGCTTTTAAAAAAAGCAGTGTGCCGTTCTTTCTGTAAAATGACCGGCAAAACTTGTTCTAATACATAATGGTTACTTCTGGATTCACAACAGAAAACCATGTTGATTGTTTTGTTGGAAGAACATTTCTAATCAGTTTGTCCTTGAATGCGTCATAGTTTACCACTGGAGACAGATCGGAAACCATGAATAACAGACACTTAAACCAAGAACAAAACCATATCAATGACAAGACAGCTTAAGTGGTCAATTATTTGCATAGATGTTATACTAATTATTAGAAAATTAACAATTATTATTATTATTCAATGTGACTGGAACAACTGGAAAAAACTGCAGGAGCGCAGGACATCTTTGGCCATTCATAGATCAGCAGCCACTGTCAGCTGTGTTATCAACGATTGTGAAATCCAGTAAGTTTGGCACAGAGCCACATTGTTACATACAAAGAGGCTAAAGTAGTGTATTGACATTTCAGCATGTTGCCATGGCGATCTGGCAGCAGAGATAGGGAAAGGAAGAGTGGGGAAGGTCAAACTCATCGGAAGCGGACAGGGATGCAGACAAACTCACACACACACACACACACACGCACACACACACACACACAATGGCCTGCGTTGTTTGAAACTGGTTAAGAACACAGCCTCTGTAACATTTGTAGGTGAAATTCCACAAGACACAGGACAAGAGATGTATCGCAAATAAGCCCACTTCTAAAACCTACACACATTCCAAGATACAGTCATATGTGTTCAGATGTGCACTGATGTCATGCCATATGAATTAATCAAAATGAATAGGGGAAAGAAATAGCGTGAGACTAAATAAGTTTACCAGCATGTCTGCTAATCTGTATCTGTGGTCTGTGTGAGTCCATGTCCACGTGGAACCTGATGACGCACTGCTCTCTGCTGTGGTACAGACAGTTCCTCCCTCTGAGCAGCTCTGTAAAATTCAGAGACAGAGAGCTCTAAATGTTTAAGCTTTACCTGATTCATCATTCACATATTTCAGATCCCAACTTTAGATTGTATACTACTATATAGAAACATATATATACTGCAAATACATCGAATGATCACTGGTTTAAGAACACCTGACCCATGCCCACTGCAGCGGCTCTGGCAATCTCTGAGGAATGCAGCGCTCGCCTCTCAGATCATCTGCACATGGTCCGTCGCTAAGTGACCTTTCAGCTGGATGTCTGTTGATGGTACCTTACACTGTTGCTGAAACCCTGGAACAACACCTCCAGTTTTCAACTATCTGTCTGTGATCAAAGTCCTTGAAGTTGCTCTGTTTACACATAGCTGGTAAATGTTAACTTCTACGGTGCAACAGACAGATTTGTGACATAATTTAAAAGGTTTCTGAGAAATATTATCAGTGACAAAGTGTTCCCAATTCAGTGATCATTCAGTGTACTGTCAATACAGATATACAATATAAAAATAAGGTACGATTTCATGCAACACTACACTATTATGTAACTAGCATTAGTCAGTCAGTCACATACAAAAGCAGATGCAATTCTTCCAGAATTCCCCTGCCATTTTATTTCTCAGGTACAATTTAATCAAAATCTACCAGATGTTACAATCAGTTAGTAATTAAAGAGAACATAGGCTTCTTCTCAAAATCAAGCAAATATCCTTAAAAGCTGCACACTGAGCTACTGGTCAGTTTGCTATGATTGTTTAAATCCTATCAAAGAATGTCCATGGATGCATGTGCATATTAATTACAATTAATCCCATGATTCATATTTCTTATTTGTTACATTTTCAGATTTTACCGGGTTTAAAAAAAAGGAAATATCAAATATTCTGTTTGATATTATATCAATTTCTGTTATTTGGGAACAATACTGTATATTGTATAATCACCTGGCTAATAAAAGGCTGGCCCACATTTTTGACTATTACAGCATAGAAACATGAGATAACAGACTCCACACTGTGCAAATATCTTACATATGTGTAAATTCATGCCCACTGCAGCAGCTCCACTAGCTGGTGGATGTTCAAGTTTACACATAGCTGAAAAATGTTGCCTTCTGCTGAGCAGAGGACAGATCAACTCTATACATGAGTGCTAATTGTAACCACAAATTGGTGCATTTCATGTGTATCTGATTGTTCATTATAGTGATCATTTGCTACCTGCAAACTGTTTCTAAACCAGTGTTAGTTCAGTATGTGTTTGATATACAATATTAGAAATATAAGAAATATTTTAATGTAACAGGCATTTGCATTGAGATTGTAAATTCGTTTGATAAATAATACTGCAGATATGCACCAAAGTTTATGAAGATGTCTTGCGTTTATGGATCCGGCCAGTCCCAAAATGTTTACCAGTACTGTAACATTACTTCAAATGTTCAAATGTCCTTATTTAGTCTTTATCTCGTCCCTAAGCATTTCCCGAAGATGTCATGCAGCATTAGATCACATCCAAACTAAGCCATGACTCATATCATTCTCTTTCTGTAAACACTAAATGTAAACATATATCCAGACAGTATGGCGGATCAGTGTGTGGTAACACAGATTCCAAATCCCAAAACATACCAGTAGAACTGTCATCAACATAGACCACCGGAGCAGTGCAGCTTCTGTTACAGTGCTGTGTATCGGCTGCAGCGAGACTTTTAGACAGGTGACAGTCCAGACAACTCCTGAGACAATAAGGAAAGAGAGAGAGAGAGAAATGAAAGAATAGAATCATTGTCACAAAGCAGCTTTGCAGAAATTAAATACAGGATCAGGCAGGTGCAGTGGACAAGGTGTTCTCATGATTTTGACCATGAACATATATAGTACAAAAATGCATTTGTACAGTGATGTATAACAGAATTAAGAAAAAACAGAATTTGTTTTCATTTCTTACAAAATAGAAAAATATACAATTATAAAGGACTGTGAAAAACCTATACATTAGTACATACAGGTGCTGGTCATAAAATTAGAATATCATAAAAACGTTGATTTATTTCCATAATTCCATTCAAAAAGTGAAACTTTAGACCAATCCAAAAAAGGATTTTTAAAAATACTGGCCAACTAGAAAGTATGAACATGAAATGAGCATGTACAGCACTCAGTACTTAGCTGAGGCTCCTTTTGCCCAAATTACTGCAGCAATGTTGTGTAGCATGAAGTTGATCAGTCTGTTGCAGTGCCCAGGTGTTATGAGAGCCAAGGTTGCTCTGATAGTGGCCTTCGGCAATTCTGTATTGTTGGACTGGTGAATCTGGGTGGGCTCACTGCTCCGGGCACGTGTGCTCACTTCACCTGTGTGTGTGTATTTGTGTGTTTCACTGCACGGATGGGTTAAATGCAGAGGACCAATTCCGCTGTGTGACAGCATAGTGGCAAAATGTATCACTTTCACTTTCACATGGATTATTTTCTTACCCTCTCTTTCTCCAGACTCTGGGATATTTCCAAAGTAATTGTAAAATTTGCAAAATGCATCAAAGAAGTTAACCTTAAACCATGCAGTAGCAGTCCCTTTTGTCTGTAGATGCTTCTGATGCTCTCTTTTGTTCAAGAGTGGCTTGACACAAGGAATGCAACAGCTAAAATCCATGTCTTGCATATGTCTGTTCTTGCTGTTCTGCACACAGTGCCAAAGCTACAAGTACCTGGTTTAAGGACCATGGTATCCATGTTCTTAATTGTCCAGCAAACTCGCCTAACCTTAACACTACATAAAAACTATAAGGTACTGTGAAGAAGATGCGATATGCCAGACCCAACAATGCAGAACAGCTGAAGGCCACTATCGGAGTAACCTTGGCTTTCATAACACCTGAGCAGTGCCACAAACTGATCGACTTCTTCACGGCATTGCTGCAGTAATTCAGGCAAAAGGAGCCCAAACTAAGTATTGAGTGCTGTACATGCAGATAGGTTTCATGTTCATACATTTCAGTTAGTCAGCATTTCTACAGATCCTTTTCTGTATTTGTCTAAAGGAATATTCTAATTTTCTGAGATACTGAATTTGGGTTTTTTAATAGTTGTCAGTTATAATCATAAAATCAAAAGAGATAAACACTTGAAATATATCAGTCTGTGTGTAACGAAGGTGTATAGTATACATGTTTCACTTTTTTGAATGGAATCAACTTTTTCATGTAATTATAATTTTATGACCAGCACCTCTATTTATTTAGAGATTATAATTAATGGGGGAAAGAAAAAGAGTGGGAGAATATTTGGATATAAAAGGAAGAAAAGTGGATGCAATTCAAAACAATAAATCAGAGCTACGGTAGCTACTTCCGTGAAGCAGACCTCTGACTGAAAACAAAAGATGCCTGATACAACCATGAGCTGCAAGAGAAAAATATGGGAGAGGAAATAATCGCACCAGATCTAAATATTTCACAGCCTCAAATTATCTTTGGCCAAGCCCCTACCGCCTTGCAGCTTATTTCTTTCAGTGTAGAAGTTTACCTAATCATTCACAACCAAATGGAATGACCAGGATCTCCTCACCTAGTTAAATAGAGGTTACACAGGTGCCAGTGGTGTTATAGAGAGCACCTCCTTATCGTCGGTGGCAGTATCTGACCCCTTACACAAAGTGTCAGTACAGATTTTTAGATTTCAATCATTAATTTTACAACAAAAATAATATCAAAATGTATTTTATTTTACTAAAGCACACAATATACTGTATTACATAAAGTGTCTTAAAAGATTGCTGGGTTTTACAGTAAAAAAGTGAAAATGTAAAACTCACAGTCTCTGGAAGAACTGAGGCAGATTCTCTGTGATGTTCTGTAATACTGTTATGTTGTATGTCTGATACCACCTCCGCTCACCAGGGGGTGTTGGAGGCACTCCCTAGATGGTGCTCTGCCAAGGGGGAGGGGCAGAGGAAGGCGGCTTCACGTGACCCGACACCAAACGGTGGCACCTGAGCCTTTCTCTATTATATTGCATCGTACCATTTACTAAAATGTTATGGTGCACAGAATAGCGGGAAGGAGGTAGGATCAATGATCCATGGTAATCTGAGACAGGAAAAGTGGTAGATTTAGGTGCAGCAGATTTATTTCTGTCCCTCTCTCCACTTCCCCTCCTCTCCTTCCCGCGCCATAACTTTAGTCCAGCTTGAGTGCTTTCCCAGCATTCCCAGAAACCTGTGGTGGAGCACACTCACAATCAGAGTGCTGCTCTGAAGCACTCGTCACTAAGTCTCCTCCATGCTCTTTTATTATCCTTCTCCTTCAGTTCGCATATTTTATCAGTCTCCTCTCCAAGTTCAATTATAGCTGTTCCCTGCTCTCACTATAGATCTTGATGTCGTCTGCAAACATCATAGTCCATAGCAATTCCTGTCTGACCTCATTTGTTTCTCTGTCCATCACCAGAGCAAACATAAAAGGGCTCAGAGCCGATCCTTGATGCAGTCCCAACTCCACCTTGAAGCTATCTGTCACTCCTACAGCACATCTCACTGTCATGCATGTCCTGAACCAGTCTAACTTTCTGCCCCTGTAATTGCTACATTAACTCACATTAGTCTTGTTGTTAAACATTGGAAAGTACACTTTCAGTCCATTACTTAGGCATTAATTCTCTCGTATACATTAGCATTCCCCTAATTTGTCTAAATTTTATCATGAAACCATGTTTTTGACCTTCCGCAGGTGACAATATTGCATCAGCAAACATTTCTGCAGTCAGCAATGCCTTTATTGGCTGCATATGAGTTTTAAGTAGAAACAAATTGAATGCTTTTTAAGTGCAAAAGCCATGTAATGACTTATAATGCTTTTTAATATCCTGTGGAAAACTTGAATTCAATAATGTGCAACATGAGCTCAGGCAATTATATATAGATATAGATTTATAGGTATAAAAAATGCGGTTTGCATTGCTAGACGTGTTGCATGTGTGAGATGAAATAGAAATCGAAGGTATGTGTTTACATGTGCGTGTATAAACAGACGTAGGTGCTGTCCTTGCTCAAGAGCCAGAATGGCCAGGCAGTGGAACTGAAAGTAAAAGAGAAAGTAAACTCTGTTTACCAGTGGGATTGGCAGGAACTTGAACAGGTGGCACACTTCTCACAGAACGCTCCGGAACGCCGGTGATGATCACACACGCACTTTCCGCAGACACACTTTCCATAACCGCTACACACCAAGCCATAATTCGTCATGCAGCTTTCTGTGGAGATGGGACAGCCACAACTTTCGCCTGTCCAGCCAGACTGACATGAGCATTCCCCCGACATACACTCTCCGCGTCCTGATATTACACACAAACAAGACATTAAAGGAATATGCATCATATTTTATAGAGCATATAGCTTCTGCAAGTAACACACATATTGTTCTTCTAAGTATTATTATTGTTATTCTACCTCCTTTTCAGTATATATCTTCTCCTACAATCTTAAAGATATGTACACGGGACAAATTCTACAATGCCCAACATGCTTAAACTGATTGTTTTTAAACTGCTGAAAAGTAGTAAATGTATGAGTTAGGACCCTGGTATACTATGATCCAGCCAGTCAAATTACAGGCAGATAGCACTCTTCTTTCATAGATGGGTTGTTTAGTGATTCCACATCACTTTATATCGTTTGTATCGGAGTAAATTAGCCTCCTCAATCACTGTCTTTCACTTCTTATTGTAATATTTGTATATTTTACTTCCTACCACGTAAAAAATAATGTTGGTTACAAATGTTGCCTTAAATGGTGAGTAAACTCAACCTGAAATTCCAGCTGTAACTTAGTAAATGGTAACTCATAAATAGTAAAGTCAATGAATTACTTTTATTTAAAATGGTTTAATATCCAAAACGTCACAAAACATTCAGAAGTAAGGAAAAGAGATTATTTCACATAACTTTATGGGGCGCTGTAATTTGCACAGTGTAAAATATCATTAGGTTAAATTTGCATAACCTGGGACATAGGGTAATGTGGGAAACTTAAACTCGGTTGTATTTATTTCATGCTCTAGCAAATCCTAGTCAACAGAACTACTCTAGCTGTGCTTCACAGAAACAAAAAACTGAAACATAGTGTTTTATTTTAAGTTGAGAGTCATTTGGTGCGTATTTGTTGTGCTTTGGTAAAAATAGAACTTTTACTATTACTGTAATAATAATATAATAAACATTTAGTTGTCTTTTGTGCATGTGTTTTTCAAATGACATAACATTTTGTGCATGTGCAAGATTTAAAACGAATGTCATGACTTGCGGCAGGGCATATGTCCGTCATATGCAAGTGAAAGTGATACATTTTGCCACTATGTTTGCACACAGCAGAATTGGTCCTCTGCATTTAACCCATCCGTGCAG
>JAOUQV010147296.1:0-15586 GCA_028565295.1 Aspidoras spilotus
GAGACAGTGGCACTGACTAAGAGACAGGAAGCAGAGCTGGAAGTGGCAGAGCTTAAGATGTTGAGGTTCTTATTAGGCGTGACCAGGATGAACAGGATTAGGAATGAGAACATCATTCCTAAGACAGAAATCTGTGGAACACAAAACTTTACCCGACTGCTCATAGAATAGTGGCCATTTACATCTACAAACTTATAACGGTCAGTCAAATAAGACCTGAACCATGACAGGGCTGTTCCTTTAATTCCAAGAACATTTTCTAGCCTATGAATAAGAATAGCGTGATCGATGGTGTCAAAAGGTGCACTTAGGTCAAGCAATTTAAGTATGGAAACATAACCCTGATCAGAGGCCAGTAGCAAATCATTTACAACTTTAACCAGCTAAGCCTAAATCCTGACTATCAATTTTCAAAAATATTATTTTTATTCAGGTATAAACATAACTGCTGCGCTACAACCTTTTCTCGGATCTGTGTGTATGTGTGTGTTTATGTCTGTGTGTATGTGAGTAAGTGAGTTCAGTGGTGTGTGAATGTGTAGAAGCTCGACATTTAACATTGCTTTATTAAATTTAACATGTGAAATTTGGGCACAAGCAAAATAAATCACTGTGCCTCGTAAACCCAGTCGATTCTTATGAAACTCAATTTTTCTTTATATTTTAGCCTGCATGTATCTACCTATTGACCAAGTTTCATGTTTGTAGGCCTTACGGTTTGGTCTATGCGATGCGTTTTAGTGGAGAAAGAGAATAATGATAATGATAAAAATCCAATTAAAATAGGGTTTCTAACTCTTAGGTGCTACGTACCCCAAATAATAAGAAAAATCGAAACAATTATAATAGGTTTCCTAGCACTTAGGTGCCACGGACCCCTAAATATAGCCACAAGAGTCAATTAACAGGGTTCTTGCAAACATGGCACGATAGCACAGTGTGATAGGACTTAAATTATAGCACATATAGCTTATTTATAGCATGCATACATGCATTTCTAGCATTTGCCTTAGCTATGCACCAGTTGTGACCTGTGTCTTGAGGCATTATAGCAAGTTTGAGGTAAAACTACGTGAGTGTCTAAAGGTTATATAGCTGGTGTGTGTCTAAAAGTTTTATAGATAAAAATTTTAAGATAAATGAGATGTTTAAAATTATTATTTATAGCTCCGCCTCTGGATTGGTCTCCTCCAGATTTTATGTGGAGTATGAATGCCAAGATTGATTTAAATCTGCATTAGCATTCATGAGTTACAGAGTTTTGTCATTTCTCTTCAAAATTAAAATGGATAACCTTTAACAGGATTGCTCTCTTGATTATTTCCATTCTAAATATGTGAAGATTCGTCTGAAAATTGGGGCTCTGGAAAATGTATGCTGATTAGCAAAAAATGTAGTGGGTGGTGTTTATCCTTTCAATATAACTTTTTTTTTACGGATAATAAACATTGGAATTTTACCTCTAGGCCTTCGGTATAATGCCACTTTTGGGCTAATCAGGCTGGCGTTGTTTGACCAAGTTTCATGTATCTTCGCCTTACGGTTTTGGCTGCACATGAATTTGTAATATTTGCCATAGCTATAGCGCCACCTGTTTGCCGAATGTGACTTGTGTCTAGATGATGTATAGCGAGTTTGAGATAAATTTCATCTTTAGCTGCTCAAAAAATGCCATTTTTTTATAACTTTGCTCCCTTTTTATGTACACGCCCCGAACTTGGTAGGTGCACTTCTATTTGACCAAGTTTCATGTCTCTAGGCCTTATGGTTTTGGCTGCACATGCATTTATAAAATTTATAGCGTCGTCCTGGAGTACCAAAGTGCTGCACAAGTTTAGCTTTTTTTTAAGTTCAGTCTCTACTAGCAAGTGCACGAGAGTGGATTTTCATTCCTGTCCTATCCCACTCCCACTGAAAATAATCTGGTCCCATCACAATTCCGGGGCAAATTAAAAATCCTGGTAAAATGACTTCCACCCCTATTAAAAATGACTCCTGCTCCTGTACCACTCACATTTTCTTACTAATTTAAAAATGATTCTAGATTTTAGGCAATAAAATTAATTACATGTAATCTTCTCTCTATTCTTTTTAAGATTACTTTGTGTTCTACAGTTTTATTTTAAAGGTATGGCAACAGGGACAGTTCATCTGTGGTAATACACGGAGCCATTTTATGCCTTAATAAAAGTAGTTTTTCCTATGGAGGACCAGCTGCTAAACCCCTGTTGAATGAACCCAAACATAACATATAAAGTTGCATTTTATTAATTTATTGAACAATTATTTTCTTAAAACATGAAGCATTAATTTGTTCTCACGGATACTTTGTTTAAATACATTTACATTATTGTATTCATTGAGGGACAGTTGTGTGGATGAAAATCTTGTTGATATCAGTGAGAGGTCAGACTTTCTTAATGGAGAAATAAGATAGCAATAACCGTTTTTGCCCAGGCTTGCCATAGCTAGGAACATGGGAATAATCAGTGCAAAATTGGGGAATATAGGGAAGATTTAATTTAATTATCATCTAAATAAGAACTGGGGTCTGAAATAGCTTTTTATCAGTTGCTTTTCTAGAATATTGTTGAACTTGCTATGTTTTACCAGGCATCTTTTTATATTACGAAAATGGCTGATTTTCTCAATGTGTTGAGTGGCTTTTTTTGGCAGTGTTACTCGCTAAAATAAACAGATGTAGCGCTATTTTTAATCCTATGCTGTCGTCATTCATTGGAAGGTTTCAGTGTTTCTATTCTGACTGGCATGCTATATATTATTAAAGGCAATCAATAGATCCAGTAAACCACTTTGTGAATGGATCTGTGGGATGAGTGTGTGGGAACAGGTATTGTCATACAGCCAAAAACACTTGCTCTTATCCGTTGTGATGGTTTGGATTGATTTATTGGAGCATAAAAAATGCTCTGCAGTTGATTGCTTATTGCTTATTTTGTGTATATATATATATATATATATATATATATATATATAAACACACACACACACACACACACACCCACTCACACATACACACTATATTGCCAAAAGTATTTGCTCACACATCCAAATTATTGGAAGGTGTTCCTAATCACTTCCATGGCCACGGGTCTATAAAATCAAGCACCTGGGCATGCAGACTATTTTTACAAACATTTGTGAAAGAATGGGTTGCTCTCAGGAGCTCAGTGAATTCAAGCATAGAACTGTGTAAGCAGAAACACTGGCACGCCTGGGCCCCAGTGAACTGCCCACAAAATAAATAGCTCAAGTTATGGAATTTACCCATAGCTACTGTTTATATCATGAGCTAATAGCTCCAGTAAAACCTATTTTTTATGCAATCAAATTTTACTTTTCTTTTTATGTTGGATAAAGCCTGGAAGTATGGTACCAGTGTTTCAACAACAGTTGTACTTGCTGTATTTGAGAAGAGAAAAAATACCTTTTAAGAGATCCAATTTTTCCCCTCTTATTTATATTGCAAGTTCTCTATTGGTGCACGGGCAGTTTAGATTTTGGTTTTAAAACTCTCCTAAATCTATGTGTAAAAAAATAAGGTGACCCTGCTCATTTGGGATTTAAGCCTTTAATAGTTCATGACACTGCAGATAATATTCCTTTCCCAATCTTACCTAATCTTAGTCATCATTTTTTTTAAATAACACCTTACATTAAATGTTCTTGCATGCTTTTTTTATCTGTGCTCTGTGTTCAATAGAAAAAAATCAAGATTATAGTGAACCATGTAAAAAGATGTGTCTTTAACGTATGTTACCTCGCCTTGATGTAAAAAGCTTTTATTTTCCGTTATATAAAAGGCTTTTTTGTGTTATATAAAATAATGTATTTCTGGGTTTTTTACAATGGTGTCTGAAATGGCTTTTTATCAGTTGCTTTTTAGAATATTGTTGAACTTGCTGTGTTTTAACAGTCATCTTTTTATATTATTAAAAAGGCTGATTTTATTTCTCAATGTGTTGAGTGGCTTTTTGGCAGTGACCAGAGAAATGTATGATGTAGGATTTTTCAATCCTACATCATTTTACAAAAATTATTTCACATTTTTATTGATCTGACCAAAAAAATCGGGTAGTGGTACAGTGGGTAGTGCTGTAGCCTCACAGAAAGAAGGACCTAGGTTTAAACCCTGGGTGGGATTAACCGGAGAATTTCTGTGTGAATGTTCTTCTCGGTTACAGAGGTGTCTTAGTGGTTATGGCCCTGGAAGATCAGAAGTTCAAATCCCCACCATGCGTGCCATCAACCACTGTTGAATCTTTCATCACGGCCCTTAACCTTCAACTGCTTGGTTGTGTGAAGGGATAAATGTCATTATCTCTGGATAAGAGCATGTGCCAAATGCCATAAATGTAAATTTGTTCATGTACGTTTACTCTTGTGTGCTCCGGTTTCCCCCCACAGTCTGAAAACATGCATGTTAGGTGAATTGGAGATGCTAAATTGTTTTTGTCATGACTTGTGTACGTGTATAAAACCCTGTGAATGTTTGTAAACTTGTTCATGGACATGACAGTGACAATAGACCACAGAACAGTTTTCCTTTTCCTCATTTATTTAAAATGAGCTTTGTCCTAGAAAAGACTGTGGCATTTCTAGGTTGTGTTGACAAATGGCTTCTTCTTTGCATAATACATGCTGTATTTAAATTGAATTTTTTTATTGCACAACAAACGTTGTTCACGGAAATTATTACTGAAAGTACTAAAGATGGTGAAATAGTCAAAGATTTGCTAAAATTTGGTAAACCTCTACCTATCATTTCTTCTGACAGACTCTGTCACTCTAAATTCAGTTTTTGTTATTCGGTCATGTTACTTATTTGCAAATTGATCCTTACTGTTTTTTTCAATAGTCCCCGTTTCTTTTCCAGCCTTTTGTTTTTCATGTCCTAACATTTTTAAATTTAGAATGTACCATATCATCAAATATGTGTCTTATTTTGATGGGTCGAATCCATTACATGTAATCGCTTTCACTTTTAAATTACTTTTAGATCAGATGTGAATCTTTATGACCTATCATTGGATTAGGAACATGTGTCATGTGATCACTGATGAGAACACAACCTGATTATCAACACGACACACTTCCACCAGAAAACCAAGTTTAAAACACCTTGGATGCACTCTTGCTCCAAACTATGGCATTTTATTGACCATATCATTGTCTCTTTCAACCCTATCGCTCCAAAGGCCGCTGTGATTTTTTAACACCGAACAATGACCAGTGCAGACGATTGTTGGGACTGACCACCACCTTATTTGCTCCATAATGGGTCATAATGAAATTCTTTGAAAACATCTTTGGTCACAAAAAGACATCAAGAATGGTATGATAAGAATTATATCTCGATTCGACAGCTCATTGATATCAAGCTGCAGACTTTAATCTCCTGGCAAAATAAAATCAACTTTACAGTTAAAAGAGTAGCCCATGCTAAAGTGAAGGCAGACATCTAATCACAAGTTAGGAAACTGAAGAATCTGTGGTGGACAAAAAGGCTCTGTATATCCAGCATATTGCTGATTCTAGAGATATGAGAGGACTCTTATATGCCATGCAGATAGAGAATAACTTGGAATGTTACACTATTTCTGAAATGGAGGCTCTTGAACAGATTTCCTCAATATCCCATAATTTAAAGCATAAGAAAACCACCCAGCCTGACTGAGGTACAGGATGCCATTCTGAAGGTGAGAAACAACAAGGCTGCTGCACATAATAGTATCCCAGCAGAAGCCTTGAAGAAAGGTGGACTCAATCTTCTAGAGCACATTCATGGCTTGCTGTTAAGAATATGGGACAAAGAGAAGTATGTCTTAGGGATGCCTTAATTTTATCAATCTTTAAAAAAGAAAATAAAGCAGATTGCAGGTTTTAGCTCAGGTTTTAGTCAACAGACTCGCTCCCTTTTTAGAAAGCATTCCTTCTGATTCTCAAAAAAAATATCTCCCACATAGAGGCACCACAGAAATGATTTTCATTGTATGTCAACTGCCTGAAAAATTCAGGGGTAAAAACTAGCCACTATACATGGCTTTCATAGATTTCACCAAAGCTTTTGATTCAGTGAACCGGTAGGCTCTCTGGTTGGTTCTGGCATAAAATCATTTGGATACTGAGACTACTACATTATAATATGTCAGCTACATGACTCGGTGGCAGTGGAGATGAAACCGACCCCTAACGGTTGACACAGGAGTCACAAATCAACTTTACAAAAATTATAAATAGCCTATAAGATTTAAATAGTTAAATTTTCCCCATTTAAATATAACATTAAAACAAACTTACATTCACATTATTTACTTTTTAAATCAAGTAATCAATATAGTTACTAAGGTCATTAATAAAGGGTTAATCAGTAATTATTAATAAGATTACTACAAGGTAACTATGCTATCACTGTTAAGGATCCAACAGAAGCAACTTGGCAGGTGTGGGTTTTGGTATGTTTAGATACATTTTTCCCATATTGTTATCTTGAAAACAGAAAGCATAAGTGCGTCACTAACAAAAGAACCCAGATATACATCAACAGTCAGGCATTTATTGCTATCTTGACAGTGAATTGAAGCGATGAACATGTCAAGTAGCTGAGCTGTGCCATTGAAACAGCAATGTACTATGTTTAGCTATTTTAATGCTGAATCCAAATCCATTTATCAGTTTTGAATCAGCTATATTCCATAACTGGGTGTGTAATTTAATGTTAATGTTTTTGGAACTTTCCCATAAACACTTTCCTCTACCATAATTCTTGTCTATTTCCCATAGTACTGCTTCCAACCTGTCCAGTGTTTGTTAAATAACTGCTTAAGATTATTTGAATTGTCCCTGGTTCTCTTCTGCCAGGCTTATGTAGGTCTGTGTGTGTATGTGCGGTGTCAGTATATGCAGTATGTGCCTTGGGATTGTAGTAGCTTGCATTCCAGAATCCCTTTTGTATCAAATGTTCAAACTTGCCAGTTGAAGATGTTTGGAGTTTGGAAAACATTCAAGAAACCAATTTCCTATATCGCCACTGTTACTGTTAAGCTTGTAGTGACCTTGTCTTCTGGGCAGAGCTGCCAAGAGATGGCTTTAGAATCATGCATCGTCTTTGAATTACAGATTACCGTGTATGCATTTTAATATGTGCTGGCACAATTTTTGATTCAGGATTTAAATAATCACACTATTGCTGTCCTCAGTCTTTTATCTTTAGCCCTGGGCTCATCCCACTTTTTCCCAGCTGCATAAGTCAGCTAAATTTCTATATAATATGTAATATATTTAGAATGACTAATGTTCTGTTTCTAAAATTCACATACTCTTACATACAGTATATGGAATCAAGTATTGTTCTGCAGAAGTACTAAGGGTCCTATCTTACACCCTGTGTATTTCTATCTTACACTCTGCCAACAGTCTATTTGCATGCCTTTTCCCTGCAACATTTAAATAGCAACAGTGCTTGTGAATATATCCATCTATGCCCATGGGAGTGGTGGTCTCGAAATTAGGTATGTTTAGATACATTTTTCCCATATTGTTATCTTGAAAACAGAAAGCATAGGTGCGTCACTAACAAAAGAACCCAGACATACATCAACAGTCAGGCATTTATTGCAATCTTGACAGTGAATTGGTGAATTGAAGCGATGAACATGTCAAGTAGCTGTGCCATTGAAACAGCAATCCGCCAAAGTCAGAGCACACAAGGGAATCACACACCCAAAGCACACCCATGCACATCTAAAGCACACCCATGATTAATTAAGAGGAATTAAGTATGCACACCCATGATTAATTAAGAGGAATTAGGTATGCACACCCAAAGCACACCCATGATTAATTAAGAGGAATTAAGTATGCACACCCAAAGCACACCCATGATTAATTAAGAGAAATTAATATATGTGTTTTGCGTGCTTCGAGCAGTGCAAGGCATACTTTTCCTATTGCGATAGCAAAGACACCCTGTTGCCATAAAACAAGATATACAGGGCAAGGTTGATGACTCACTTGAAGATCGCTAAAATAGGGCCCTTTTTTTTTGAAAATGACTAGTAAACATATAAAGTAGTATCTAGAATGGCCCTCGGAGCACATAAGTGTGTTATAGGTCCAAATATTGTTTGAGATTCTTCTTATTCTGTATTATTGAGTCAGTAGAGAATATTTTTTAGATTTCCAAAATTACTGTTCCAACAGAAATAATGCAAAATGTTTGTCATTAAGAATGAAAGATATAACATAACTGAAAAGCTTCAGGCAAGGCTTGTCTCTTTACTATACTCTGCTGGGCTTTGCAGAAATAAAAAGTATGACAGATAGCGTCCCTGTATGATGTTTAGATTATCTGTTAAACAAAACAATTAATTTGTGCATAAATTGTACCTTGAAACACTGTTTTAGAATGATAGAAAAGCACACAAAATATTGAATTTCTTTGTTCTTACTGTTTTGTATGTATATATATATATACATATATATATATATATATATGTATATATATAATATGTGTGTTTATGTACCTACATGAACATACACCCGGAATAATGCTTCAGTGGCTGCCTTTTCTTTAAGTTGTGAGAAAAATGATTGCTCTTCGGATAACTGATTTTTTCATTTTCTTTGCCTTTTTTTATTCTCAGCTTGTATTTTCATAGTTTTTGTAAAGTTCCACATTCCCCTTCTACGGAATAGCAATGGTAGACTGTCAGTTGAGGCAAACGCAATTTAAATATGCCATCCTATACACTTTCTTGAATTTAGAGTAAATTAATTATGCTAGCTAGGCAGCTAGGTGTCTTGGTAGAGTTTTGCAGCATTGCGTGGTTTTGCATGCATGTTTACTCATGTGTTAGATTTTTATTTTTTTAACGCAGTGCGATTTACCATGCTAGGTAGAAACATAATATTTGTAATTTTTAATATTTGTAATTAGGTAGAAACATAAAAAAGTAATTTTTGCTTTACAGCACATCTTTGAATGTGCCTAATATGCTTTCACATTACTATACAGTAATAGCTGCTAGGTTTTACTGAATGTATTGAAGAATATGACACAATGCTTTGACCATCACATTTGTTATATATTATATATATTATATACATATTATATATATGCTATATATATTATTTTCTTTGCTGACGCATTTATTTTATGTTGGACAAGTAGTTTGTGGATATATCAAATTATTGTATATTGACTTCTTAAGTGATGAAAATAAATAAATATTGTAATCTAGGAATTTTCAACAGTACTGTATGCTGATTTTTAATGTCCGGAGCATTTCACTTAAAATTATCAACCAGGATGCTAGTGATTATAAAAATAATAATAAAAGTGATTTCTAATTTTCTAAATTTTATATTCTCATAAGATAATCAAAATAAAGATGCTTTTCTAACCCAAACCTAGCTACACTAAATAACAAGTATATACATTTTACCACAGTATGCTTAAAAAAATCAAGACATCCATATGTGACTCTTCACACAAAAAGAAAATCATTTAGAATAGTACAAACCCAATTTCAAAAAGTTGGGCGAAAGCACCGATTGTAAATAAAAATGGAATGCAACGATATGGAGGTTTCAAAATTCCATATTTTATTCAGAATAGAACATTGATGACATATTAAATGTTTAAACTGAGAAAATGTATCATTTAAAGAGAAAAATTAGGTGATTTTACATTTCGTCAAAAAAGTTTGGACAAGTTCATGTTTACCACTGTGAGACATCTCCTTTTCTTTTTACATCAGTCTGTAAACGTCTGGGAACTGAGGAGACAAGTTGCTCAAGTGAGGTATATGAATGTTTACCCATTCCTGTTTAATGTAGGATTCTAGTTGCTCAACTGTTTTAGGTATTTTTTGTTGTATCTTATGTTTTATTATGCAGCAAATGTTTTCTATCTGGACTGCAGACTGGCCAGTTCAGTACCCGGACCCTTCCTCTACGCAGCCATTATGCTGTAATTGATGCATTATGTGGTTTGGCATTGTCATGTTGGAAAATGCAAGGTCTTCCCTGAAAAAAATGTTGTCTGGTTTTCCACTTTGCTACAGTTCATTTTGCATATCTGAATCTTGTTTAGATACGGCTGCTTATTTGAACTATAAAGTTTTAGCTAGCAACGGGGCATGGCACAGTGAATTATGTTCACAGATAATGTTCTCTGGAAATATTCCTGAGCCCATATCCAATACAGAAACATGCCTGAATGTGATGCAGTGTCGTCTAAGGGCCCGAAGAATACGGGCACCCAGTATGGTTTTTCCCCAACACTTTTGCATAGAGATTCTTCCAGATTCTCTTAATTTTTTGACAAGTTCAATATCTGCATTTTTACACTGTTACACAATGTTTTGGTAACAGATTGGTGATCCTCTTCCTATCTTTAATTCTGAGAGCTGCTGGCACTTCAAGATGCTTTTTTTATATGGTTTATGTTAATAACCTATTGCCAATTGGTCTTCCAGCTGTTCTTTTTTGTACCTTTAATTTTCCAGCCTCTTTTTTCCCCTTCCCAACTTTTTGGAGACATGTTGCTGTCACGGAAGCTCAAATGAGCCAATATTAGAAAATATTCGAAAAATATCTCACTTTCGACATTTGACATGTTGTCTATGTTGTATTATAAATACAATATCCGTTTGTGATATCTTTAAATTATTGCATTCCATTTTATTTACAGTTTGAACTTTTTTTGGAATCGGTTTTGTATGTTTCAGCAAACATGTACAGGAAGTTTTAGCTATATATGTACTAAGGATATCTGGTATTCTATATTCTGATTCAGTGGTTATCTTTATTGTTTTCTACATTGTGGAAACAAGGTGGTGTAGTGCGTAGCTCTGCCATCTCATAGCAAGAAGGTCCCAGGTTTGATTCCTGCGTGGTGCATACTGGGTCCTTTCTGCTCTTCTGTCTTTAAATTGCCTTTACAGCCGACATGAGAAATGTGTTCAAGAATCTAGACAATGTTTTAAACTTTAGATTCTTCAAAGAAGAAAACTTTTACATTGATGACAGTTTTACACGCACTTGGTATTCGCTTTCTGACATATCAGAATATATTTCAGTCAAGATTAAAACCTCTGATTGGTTAAAATATTGTTCTGACCATTTTTCATTACCCATTGCAGTATATTTTCATGGCCTGTGTGGACTAATTGTTGCTGCCTGTGTGTTAAGTGTTAATAAGGATTTGTGCTTATATTGTGCAGAATAAGATGTTTATCTATCGTGGAAAAGAGTATGAGCGCAGGGAGGATTTTGAGGCAAGGCTGCTCACTCAGTTCCCCAATGCTGAGAAGATGAAGACAACCACTGCCCCTAGTGACGAGCTCCGCTTCTCAAGTGGCCAATGTATCCTTTCTTTACATCCCCATGATCCTATTTGCACACAAGACTCCTTTACTTTTTAAGTCTCAATCTAGACCCTTGTGGAAAACTTCTGTAATCTTTGTGTTACTTTGAATTAATTCAACGGTTAAATGTCTGAAAATTGTCATATTTGATTCATATTTAATGACTGTACCTAACTTGACTGGGACAACTTGTTAAAAATATTATTATTAAAATGTTTTTAAGTTCTTTAAGGTCAATTTGGCATCAGGCTCTTTTGCAAGCTTTTGGCTGCCATTGCATACCACCATTACTTGGATACAATGCATTTGAGATGATGTTCATATTGATGTGATAAACCTGCAACCCTGCATGGGGTTATCTATTTGGGCAGGAGTGATCAAAAAGTTTTTTTGGGTACTTAAAAAAATTATCATATCTGAAATAAATTTCATAGCAATTTTAATTATGATTACTTTCTGTCAGGTTTAATAGTTGAGTCAAATTGACTCCAGGGAGGGTTAAAGATTAGACAAAGGTACTGTTTCAAAACCTAGTGATCTTACTACATAGGCAGTAATTGACATCATTGTGTGCATGCTCAGAATTGTAAAATGTTATAAAAAAATATATATATATATATATATATTACTAACCAAGCTAAAACTGGTAGGTATAATTCTCTTCGTTTTTGGCATTCTAATTTGGTTTTACAAAGAAAATAAAAACGAGCCTGAAAGAATGTTGATTGGTATAATCTATTAACTGTGGTCTGGTTAAGCCAATCCGTGTTGCTTCTAGTAGACTAGCCCCTGATAATTCAGTTCACATTGTGGAGATTTCCATTCAGATTATTCTGTGTATTTCACCTCTTTTGCAGTCATTAAACTTGGTTTAATGTTGTTATGTGGGACCCTCATCACATGATCATTGTAATGTAATAATAATAATAATGCATTTAATTTATAAAGCACCTTTCAAGATACCCAAGGAAGCTTTACAAAAAAAGGGTGGGGTAAAGATAGGTGTAGTGGACAAGGATGGGTGTGATGAAGTATCGAAAGAGGAGCGGCAGCCAATCGCGCCAGCACACCCTTCTCTGAAGGAAAGAATGCAGGAGAGAAGGAAAGAATCCATAAGATCCTCAACAACTTCCGGACACAATAATTCTCAAAAGCCTGAATACATCTTCAGTGTCCAGACTTCACATCTGTATTTGTATACTGGCCAGACCAAGGCTTTCCTAAGCTTGGTGATGGTGCTAATTGATTTGATTTTTTCATATCTTTGTTAATTTACCCATTGTGCTCATTGCCATTCTTGACTTCACTGGCAGAATGGGTTACTCTACATTCCAATTATGTGAGAGTCCACCCATGTACATGTACGTGAATGTAAAAACTTTCAAAATATGCACTCACAAAATTGCAATTTAAAACAAAAAATGCCTGTCTCGAATAAAGGCAACGTATAAAAACAGGAATCTTGGTTTAGACCTTGCTGTGTGTAATTCTAGAGAAGCATTACTCATTCCAGAGAAATGTTACCTAAAATTATATATTCTTTGTTGTACAGTCTTATCATACAGAAAGACATTTTGAAATTGCCCCTGAAAACTCCCATTCTGTTGATAAAATCAGATCAACTGTAATCAAGTGCATTACATGCAATGCTGGAAGTCTCAGTTTTCCGCCAGTCACATTTCCACTTGTTGTTACATGCTCCTAAATATATGAGTAATGTTTTCTCTATATCACTCACTTTGAGGTCCTGAACGACAGGGAGACGATACACTGCAATTGTGCCCTTTTTGCATAATGTTGCATAATGTTGAATAAGATCACCCAGTATAGAATATAACTCCAAAATACTGGGATTTCAGTGTCTTTCTCCAAAACGAATCATGCCGTGTGACATTTGGAGACATTAGAGGGTTCTCTTTTGTGTAATTATTAATATATTGAGTAATGAAATTCCAGAAGGTCAAGTCAGATAAACATCTCAAGTAATATTTCAGTGTAAACTTCTCACAGTATATTTAGTGATTCAGTATAAATAACGTTTATATTATGAATTCATGAAGATGTCTGTCAGATCATTATAACTCCGAAAGCTGAAGTGCATCATGATGTTATCCTTGACTAACGATATTATGCTTATTATCCTATTTAAGTATAGATCTTTTATAGAAATTGTACTTTTTTTCTTAACTCTGTGTGTAGATATTCAGTGTTTTACAGTGAAGCCTATACTCGAGCTACCACCCAAATTCCAGAATAAGCCTGTATGTGAGCAGATAGTCAGGTATGATCATCCTCTTCATCCTCATTGTATATCTGTGCACATCACACCTTGAAACACATTTTACTAAATATTTCTTTTTTTTTTTTTACCTTTTTATTTCCTCAGTATAAATCATGCACAAGAATTAAAATTATATATACTCATCTTCATCGCTGTGTTTTGAAGCCAGATTTAAAAATGTTCAGAATTCAGTAAAGTAGCACCGAATTTGTCTGTGCTTGCATATTAGTAATCATATATGTTTTGTATCTCCTATCAGCTCATGCTGTTAGGAAATACATATTTTTCCAAAAAAAAAGTTGGCAAGTTCTAAAAGTAGTTAAAGAGAACCCAAAAAATTATTGTTAAAGAAATGAGACGAAAATATTATACTTAATTTATTTATTGAGGAAAATGATTTGATATTACATATTTGTGAGTGACCTTTTTGCGAGTGACCTTTTTGCAGCAATAAATAAAATGTTACCGTAACTGTTGATCAGTACTTCACACTGGCTTTGAGGAATTTAACTCGTTTCTCTGTAAAGAAGAACTTTATCTCTGAGATGTTGGTGGGTTTCCTCACATTACATATGCTTGCTTCTCATCCTTCCACAACAAGTAGATTTGATAAGGGTCATGACTTGGACTTGGCCATTCCCAAACATTAACTTTATTCTTCTTTAACCATTCTTTGGTAGAACGACTTGTGTGCTTATGGTCCTGTGTGATTCACCTTATATTGTGATTCAGTTCATGGACCGATGTCCTGACATTTTTTTTATACAATTTAGAAGTTCTTATACTGGAGTGCAGTGATTTTCTTTCTACAAACATATGGCTTTTAATTTAAACCAAGTTCTATTTTGGTCTCATCCATCCACAAATCATTCTTCCTATAGCCTTTTGGCCAAGTGATCTTTAGCAAATGCACATGAGCAGCAATTTTCTTTTAGGAGAGCAATGGCTGTCTCTTTGCAACACTGCCATGCACACCATTGTTGTTAAGTGTTCTCGAGGTGGTGTACACATGAACTTTAACATTGACCAACGTGAGAGAGGCCTTCAGTTGCTTAGAAGTTACCCTGGGGTTCTTTTTGACCTCGCAGACTATTACACACCTTACTCTTGGAGTGCATACTCCGGGGGAGGGTAACAATGGTCTTGAATTTTCTCCATTTGTACACAATCTGACTTTTGAGAGATGTCTTTTTTTGCTTTCTTTTCCAGCCTGTTGAGGATCAAAACTCTTTTTCTGAGGTCCTCAGAAATCTCATTTGCTTGTGTCATAATACACTACCACAATTGTTAAGAGCAGATTTTGATAGATCCCTGTTCTTTAAATAAAACAGAATGCCCACTCACATCCTTATCGTCATCCCATTGATTAAAAAGGGCCTGACTAATTTCACCTTCAAAACAAAATGCTAATCCTATAGGTTCACCTACATTTTCAAATATTTAATATTGAATTCCTTAATTAATAAATAACCATGTACTGTATAATATCTGATGATGTTTTAAGTCATATTTATGCTGAAATATAGACAGTTCATAAGGGTTTACAAACTTTATTTAGAGATAATTTTTGTTTAGAGAGTTCTGCACACTTTATTTAATGTCATATTTTACCAATTAATAATCATTCATATTCATTAAATACAAATGAACATACAGGGGCTAGACAATAAAACTGAAACACCTGTCATTTTAGTGTGGGAGATTTCATGGCTAAATTGGACAAGCCTTGTGGCCAATCTACATTAATTGCACATTGCACCAGTAAGAGCAGAGTGTTCACTTAGCAGGGCAAGAGCACAGTTTTGCTTAAAATATTGCAATGCACACAACATAATGGGTGACATACCAGAGTTCAAAAGAGGACAAATTGTTGGTGTGCGTCTTGCTGGCGCATCTGTGACCAAGACAGCAA
>JAOUQV010149785.1:0-15560 GCA_028565295.1 Aspidoras spilotus
AACAACTCTCTCCCAAATCTTCATTGTCTGACTCATTAACTTTATTCCCCTGTAATTGCTACAACTCTGCACATCACACTTGTTCTTATAAATCGGTACAAGTAAACTGTTCCTCCATTCCTCAGGCATCAATTCACTTTCAAAAATCTCATTGAATAATCTAGTCAAAAGTGATTTACTATTTTTTTAATTGAAAAGATCAAAACGCAAAGAAGTCCCGTTTTATTAAATTTCCCAAGGGTAAAAGTGTCTCAATTACTGTACATGAAATACTTATCAAAACAGAAACATTTACTTTCTCTACCTGCACATTAACATAATTTTATTGTTATTTAAAAAAAATATATAAACTGCATAAAGTTACTAACTGTTAACATTTTTACACATTATTATGTAGTAATGTTTAATTATATTTAATATTATTTTAATATTATTTTTTTAATAAATATAATTGAAATCAGTTCAGAAGCCTGCATCTCTGATGGCATGGGGTTGCATTAGTCGTGTGGCATGGGCAGCTTACACGTCTAGAAGGACATCATTAATGCTAAAAGGTATATTCAAGTCCTGAAGCAACATATGACGTCTTTTTCAAGGAAGACCTTGCATTTTCCAACATGACAATGCCAAACCACATACTGCATCAACTACAGAATCATGGCTGCGTAGAAGGTTCTGGTTCTGAACTGGCCAGGGTACAGTCCAAATAAAAAACATTTGGTGTATCATAAAACGGAAGATTCGACAAAAAAGACCTAGGACAGTTGAGTTAATAGAATCCTACATTAGAAAAATGGGTTAACATTCCTATCACTCAACTTTAGCAACTTGTATCCTCAGTACACAAACGTTTACAGACTGTTGTAAAGAGAAAAGAAGATGTCTCACAGTGGTAAACGTGGCCCTTTCTCATCTTTTTGTGTTGTTGTCATGAAATGTAAAATCATCTATTTTTATCTTTGAATGATACATTTAATACATTCATCTGTCATATGTCATCTATGTTCTATTCTGAATAAAATGTGGAATTTTTAAACTTGCACTCCATTTTTATTTACAATTGGTACTTTGTCACAACTTTTTTGGAATTGGGTTTGTAGTTGTGTAGTAGTGTGCTTATTTGTGTTTGTAGTTTAGCACGCTTATTATTAAAGTATCCTCTGCAATTACTGCTGCCTCCTCCTGTGTTCCTAAAGCTAAGTCAACGTTACAAAAATAATATTATTATATTAAATAATATAATAATTAAAATTTAAAAAGATCCTCTAAACATGTCTATTCCACTCTTCCTTTTGGAGCTGGCCTTCTGGAAATCGCCACAGTATAGAGGAACGGGCACCATGACATGTACTACCTTTATGTTTTTATTAGCGTCACATGTGATCTATTTTCAGTGATTTCAAAATAATTATATTATTATTATTATTTTATAATAATTTTTTTTCCACTACGCATATTTTTCTCAGTGTTTATCTTACCAGTTATAGCCCGATTTGCTCTGTGATAAAATAAAATCTTGTAAATAAAACAACAAAATAGAATACTTTCCATTTTGCTACCAAAAATGTATATATACACAGTATTCCATTTTGTTGTTTTATTTACAAGATTTGATTTTATCACAGAGCAAATCGGGCTATAACTGGTAAGATAAACACTAAGAAAGTTTTTTCCGTAGTGGAAAAAAAATTATTATAAAATAATAATATAATTATTTTGAAATCACTGAAAATAGATCACATGTTGATGCTAATGTGATGAAACTGTCATTTTAGTGTGGGAGGTTTTATGGCTAAATTGGACAAGCCTGGTGTCCAATCTTCATTAATTGCACCAGTAAGAGCAGAGTGTGAAGATTCAATTAGCAGGGTAAGAGTACAATTTTGCTCAAAATATTGCAATGCACACAACATTATGGGTGACATACCAGTGTTCAAAAGAGGACAAATTGTTGGTGCACGTCTTGCTGGCTTTGTGATGTAGCAAAAGACACTTTAGGGTGTTTGGAGGATCAAGTCAGGAAACATTCCCAAGATGAATTGACACTGTATTGGCCCTACACCATACTAATAAATTAGTGTGGTCTAAAACCAGCTGTTTCAGTTTCATTGTCTAACCCCTGTATATATAACGCAGTTTTATGCATAATTTATCTTATATATTTAGAACTATACTTATAACTATATGGATTTATAGGGGAAAACAATTAAAAAAATAAATAACAATTCTAGACCACAAGATTCATGTGTTTTGTTACATAAATTTGGTTTAGTTAATAAAATAAAGTAATGTATCTAAACATAATTGTCTTCTGAGTTTCATTCAATGTTGAATCAATGTCCTTTTGCTGTCTGGGTACAGATGTCTCTTTGTCTTCCTACTTGCCTCCAACAACAACCAAAGTCCTAGAATCAGGACTGACCATGGTGGAGAGAACAATGCTGTGTGCTTTCTGATGAACATTTTTAGGGGCACTGACAGAGGTAGTGCTCTCAGAGAAAAAGCACACAGAGCAATCATATTGAGAGTCTTTGGGGTGACCTGTGGAGGGGAATAACAAAGATATACTATGGACTTTTCAGATTCCTTAAAAAGGAACGATATTGGGGATTGAGGACTGAATGGCACCAGAGCCCAGTGCAACTTTTTGTAAGAGGTTCATGCACAACTCTTTAAAATACCCGGTGAAAGAAATCTGCAACCACATGATCCAATCCATGCTGCTACGACTGGAGATGCCCCTGAAATTGGTAAACTTGTAGTGGACTGGGCTAAGAGAGTTACTGTGCTTGAGGTTAATTTCACTTTAAATCATGCAGACATGGAGCAGCTGGTTTCTCAATTTAATCCACTTGGCAGTTCCAGAGAATAGCATGGAATTGAAATTATTCAACATATACACAACATATCACACAATAGATATCAAATGTGCAAACATTAATTTTATTTTGGGTGTTGCCCAGAATAAAAACCACATGATCCACTTCAGTGTTCTAAAAATTATATTTTTGTAACAAGGGCCACTATTATTGCACAAATGGAAAGTGGATGCAGATTTCCAATGCAACAGATGTTTATTCGTAATTTTCAATAGCTGAAACAAATAGAATAATATTTAAATTAGCCTGATTGTAATTAACACATTATTGGAAACATTTTTTGTGACACTTGTCTTAATACATGACATGTCCACCTTGGTATTCCTTGAGCGAAGAAACAGAAACAAAAATTACATCAATCCCGATCAATCAGTCACAAGGCCTATTTGGCATAACAACTTAAAAGTAACATAAATTAGTGTTTAATATAACATTTTTAGACTCCAACTTGGTAGCCTTGTTAAGCCAAATAAAAAAATCATGACAGGTAGTCAAGCAAAAGACACTAAAGTTTCCCAAACATACAGATCCTCTTAAAGCCATGTCCATTCGTTCAGTAAATTCTTTGCCATCTGTCATTCCTCGAGTTAAAAACAGAATGCATGCACATGTAGAGGTATATGGTAGTCTCCGGCAAAAAGCCTCATGGCTCATCCATTTTACAGTTTTGCTGGATCCCCAGTGGAGGAACATAGTCTACAAAAGTCACAAATATTAGGAGGTTTTTAAATGTGATACCCAAGTTCTGTTCTGTTAACATGGAGGGGAAAACATGCACATTTGTAAAACATTGCAACTAGTGCTGGGCGATATGACATGAAATCCTTATCTTGATTATTTGAAGATTTGGAAATGTTAGCCTAATGAATATTGAATTTTTCTCTAAACTAACATAGCTACTGTCTTCTACTTTTTTTTAATTTAATGTTAGCAGGTCAGTTTTGACACATATCTAAAATACACTAAAAACAGTGATTTATCATACAATTTGTTCTTACCTCCTGGTTACCTTGTAAGTCCCTGTTGCCTTTTTATCATCTCAAACCAGCCTATCCATTCTGAGCTCTTAGATCAACAAGGCATTTTTCTTCACAGCACATACTGCCCCTCACTGGCTATTTTCTCTTTTTATCTCCATTCTCTATAAAGCCTCTAGATAGTTATAGGTAAAAATGATTTTGCACTTGAGATAAATATATATGTGGTTCAAAATTGCAACACATATGTTACTCTAAAATGAAATAATTAATTAATTAATTGAATTAATTAACAAAAACAATTATTTAGGTGAGGTGTTCTAATACGCCTTATTAATAGTCAGATCATATAACAATTGTTTATTTATATATAATTACCTTGAAGTCCATTTATTTAACATTAATTGATTAATTGATTTATTAATTACATTTTAAGAACCACATTTCAGAACAGCAGAGACACACGGCGCATGTGTCCAAACAATCACCAACTACTAAACAACAGCACCTGCTCATGACAGTGACGCCTCCCTTCCAGATGTTTGAGGCACATAACAAAAAGATGGCGAGAAAGTCCACCCCTTATTCCAATGACCAGGTGCTGTCTTTTACTGGGGCTGATGTAAAAAAAACAGATTCAACCCATGGAAAGCAGCTGGATCAGACAACATTCGTGGCAAAGTCCTCAGAGAATGTGCAGACCAGCTAATTGAGGTCTTTACTGACATCTTTAACATCTCTCTGAGCAGCTCTGTTGTTCCTACATGCTTTAAGGCCACCACCATCATACCTGTGCCGAAGAAGTCTTCTGTATCCTGCACAAGTGCTTTGAGAGGCTCGTCATGAGGCACATTAAGACCCTGCTACCCCCTACACTGGACCCCTACAGTTTGTGTATCATCCCAACAGGTCAACGGATGATGTCATAGCCACCACCCTTCATCTAGCACTCTTACACCTGGACAATAAAGACACATATGTTCGTATGCTGTTCATTGACTTCAGGTCAACACCATCATTCCTCAGCAGCTGATTAGGAAGTTAGATATTCTGGGCCTGAACACCTCCATCTGCAACTGGATCCTGGACTTTCTGACTGGAAGACCTCAGTCGGTTTGGATCGGATGTAGCACCTCCAGCACCATCACACTGAACACTGAAGCTCCCCAGGGCTGCATGCTGAGTCCACTGCTGTTCACCCTGACTCATGACTGTGTAGCAATGCATAGCTCAAATCATATCATCGAGTTCGCTGAAACCCGACTGTGATGGGTCTCATCAGAAAGAATGACGAGTCAGCATACAGAGGGGAGGTGCAGCGGCTACTGGACTGGTGTGAAGTAAACAATTTATCTCTGAACGTGGACAAAACCAAAGTGATGGTTGTGAACCTTAGAAAGAAGAGATGTGATTACTCGCCACTGAACATCGACGATTCTGCTGTGTAGATCGTCAACAACACAAAATTCATTGGCGTTAACCTGGCGGATGATCTCACCTGGTCCATCAACACCAGCTCCATCACCAAGACAGCCCAAGAGTGCCTTCCTACATAGGCTGAGGAAAGCTCATCTTCCACCACCCATCCTCACCACATTCTACAGGGTAGACATCAAGTGCATCCTAAGCAGTGCCATCACTGTCTGGTTTGTGAACTGCACTGTGTCAGATCGCAAGTCTCTTCAGCGGATAGCAAGGACAGCTCAGACGATCATCTGCGTGTCTCTCCCCTCCATCACGGACATTTACACCACACTCTGCACCCGCAAAGCACTCAGCATTGTGGGTGATCACACACACCCATCACACACACGTAAACTTCCTGCCGTCTGGGAAAAGGTATCGAAGCATTTGAGCCCTCACATCCAGACTCTGCAACAGTTTCTTCCCTCAGGCGATCAGACTTCTCAACAATCTGAGTTTGAGCTAAACACACATACACACCCATTCCCTGTTTGTAAATCTTGTATAAATGCTACCTCATTCAGCACAATGCCACTTTATAAATTTAACCTGGCTAATATAGTGTCTTCTTCCCACTCTTCCCCTGTACTTACTGTTTTGCACTGTCTTGTATTTACTGTTTGTTGTTTCGTTTTACTGTGTACTGTAACACTCTATATGGCTGAAATGGCAATATAACTACTTGAGACTTGAGACACCACACTCAGAAATAAAGTCACCCAGGGTCCTTTTGATGTTGTCAAGTTCATATACTATGGTACATGCTATCAACTGAAAAACAAATTAGGAACATAAACACCTATTATTTCATGCTGTTATCTAATCATATTGATCATAAAGGAACATAAAATCATGCTGCAGTGTATCAGCAGCTAAAGTTAGTGCTCACACCATCCATCATAGAAAGAAATTAGATCTCAACAAATGATTGTAGTATGATTGTTGGCATCACACAGGCTTGACTATTTCTATATGAATGGTGCAATAAAGCAAAAACATTAACAGATTTTGATGATACAGGTCAAATGTTAATTTCAGACTAGTCCAAGATTACTGGAAATATAAAGTTACTTAGTAAAGCTGTAATGAGCTAAAAAGCATCTCAGAATGTGCAGAAACTCAAACCTTGAAGAGGATGCAACTGTGACAAATTTTTATACTGTAAAGAGCTCAGTGACTGTAGATATTTATATTACTGTGAAATATACCCAAAATAAAAAATTCTTGGACAAAAAAAGGCTTCTCACATCTTGTCCATTGTGCAAAATGGACCAGGTGATACGTTTGCCTCCTGTGTAATATTTGTTTTGGGTTATTGCTTTTTTATTATAGCTGAAAAGCTATAAAAACTGAAAACCAATCCTTGATGCAGTCTCACCTTTACCTTGAAGCTATCTGTCACTTCTACATCACTACTATCTCACTACTGTCATGCTGTTCTCATACATGTCCTGCACCAATCTAACATACTTTTCAGCCACTCCGGAATTCCTCTTACAACACCACAGTTCCTCCCTTGGCACCCTATCATAATCTTTCTCTAAATCCGCAAAGACACAGTGTAGCTCTTTCTGTCCTTCTCTGTACTTCTCCATCAGCATTCTCAAAGCAAAAATTGCATCTGTGGTGCTATTTCTTGGCATGAAACCGCGGCTAACAAACATTTACTGATTGTCTGAGCCTAGCTTTAACAACTCTCCCCCCATTCTTCATTAAGTGTTTCATTAGCTTTACGCCCCTGTAGTTGCTACAACTCTGCACATCAGCCTTGTTCCTATAAATTGGTACAAGTACACTTTCCATCCATTCCTCAGGCATTACTTCACTCTCAAAAATCGTAATAAATAATCTAGTCAAAAATGAGAGTCCCATCTCCCCTATACATTTCTATACCTCTACCGGTATGTCATCAAGTCTGATTGCTTTTCCCTTTTTATCTTTTTCAAAGCTTTCCTTAATTCTTTGCTAATCTTCACTATATCCTGTCCAATTATTTTTTCTTTCCCTGTCATTCTTTTATTCATCAGCTCAGTCAATCAGTGATGGTTTGGGGAGCTATGACATCTGCTGATGTATGTCAAAATTAGATCAGAATTAGCGCAGTCATATAACAAATTTGGAAATTTGGAAAATATTTTTTTTTATCAGGACTTGGCACCTGTCCACACTGCCAAAGTTCCAATACCTGTTTTAATAACCACAGACTTGACTGACGTAATTAAAATCTATTAACAAGAGGAAAAAAGAGACACCAAACCCAACAAATCAGATTAGCTGAATGCTGCTATCAATGCATTGTCATTAATATCTGTGTCCAATGGTGTTTTTCTGTTGTTCCACGAAGCCCTAACTCATTCACACACAGAAACCTAACAATACCACCTAACAATGCTTTTAATATAATATATTTTTTTAAGCTCCTTTACCTACCAGAATACGGTGAATAGTTGCTCCTTTTGCCTCTATGCAATTGTGCTGAGACCAGGTGACTGCAGCCTGTATGCGAATGAGGCCTGATGCATGTTTCTGTAACCGCCATCATGCTTAAATGGCACTTTTCAATTATTAAAACCACGCAAGACAAAAACAACATTTCTTTCATTGGCCATGGCACATTTCCGACAGGGGACACAGAAACATGCATCCTGCAGAACAGAATACTCCAGCCACGGTCGTGTGTGTTACCATTCAAGTCGCTAACTGTGTGAGATGGGAAAGAGAGAGGGAACTGTTTTGGAAACTAGCCAGAGCCTCTGTGTCATTAGAGGTAGAAGCAGCACTAGGCTTGCTTATAGGTTTGTTTGTTTCGTTTTATTGTTTTATTAACTTTAACTTCAACATTGCTAGCCATTTTATTAACAGAAACAAAGTTATATTCATACACAAGTTTCACATCTAATTCTCAAGACAATTTTAGCATCTCCAATTCACCTAACATGCATGTCTTTGGACTGTGGGAGGAAACCTGAGCACCCAGAGTAAACCCACGCAAACACTGGGAGAACATGCAAACTCTACACAGAAATTCCCAGGTCGTCAGATCCGGGGATCGAACCCGGGTCCTCAGCACTATCCACTGCACCATAGGTTTGAAAACCTATACATCGACTGCAAGTGTTGAAACTCACTTTAGATTAAGTAAAAAGATGGAATATATTTTCACTAGTAGCACAGTTTTCATGAACTAAAACATTTTCTCGAGAATCAGTGTGGGTGTTGCGGGGTGGCAGTAGCTCACTCTGAGAAATCTTTGTAGGGGTCTGGCACACATTCTCAAGTTTTTTGTACTTAATCAAAATACATTTTATGTAATGCAAATAAACATCTGAAGAAAAATAGAAACTGAAACAGTATTGGTATATTCTGTACTATTTTACCACTGGTTAATATCAATCGTAAAATTATTATTTGGTTGGCAAGACCTATGTTTTGGTGGGCTGTCCATAGCTGATTCCTGCACTTGTTTTACTATAGCTTATTAGAAATTGTGTGTGTGTTTTTAGTCTAACAACTTATGAAAGCAAATGAACATTGTACCACAAATTGTGTCAACTTCTCTTGTTGTCGGAAATGAACTGTATAGCAAAATGCGTTCTGAAACGCTCTGAACTTCCTTTGCGCTGATAGCTCACAGATGAGAGATGGTTGATGCTGATGTTCCTCTTGACGTGTCCCGACAAATGGGGAAGTTTTCTTGTCCAATTGGATAATTAATGATTTGCGGTTCCGAATTATTAGGCATATAAACCTAGATAATTATGTAAATTAAGTTGCCGGCGGGACACTTAATTTCACTATAAGTTATCTGTAATAATCACATGTCCAGCATGTGACTTAGCATAAATAACTATTTTTTTAAGGAGATCAGTGATGGTCAAAAATGGTTCATTTTTGTATTTATTTGTCTGCTGCTCTAATGACTTATCAATGACCCTTTTTTTCTCTCTCAGTGCACTTAAACTCAAAAATCAGAAAAAAAACTCGATCTATTTGCTTCTGGCCTATTGACTGAACGTCAATATCACCTGTGGGTGGGGCCTACATGAAGTTCGGTGTTGTCTTCAGTGACCAATCAGCCTGTACTTTCTTTTTAATGTATACATGTGCTTATATATATGTTTCTTTCTCACAAGGGCATCATGGTACTGTGTATGTGAAAATGTTCCATCAATGGTTGAATTTTTAATGATGTGGTGATAAATTCATTTTTTTACATGCTTACATTCCTCCAGGTGAAGAGAGTGCCACATTGCATTCAGCTACATCCTTCCAATGCTGTACCTGTTCCCACAGCCACTGCTCAAAGTGATCCTCCACTTTTAGCCCTCGGATAATCATGTCCCCTTTTCTGTCTTTTTTTGCTTATTTGCCTCTTTGTTTATTTTTGCTGTTCTTACTGACTTTTGCTTTTCTGAACTTTCTAAATGCATCTGGTCCATATTGATGGCTTCTACTGCCCCATCCTGGTTTATATACCCTCTACTATCTTCTTACCACTTATTCCCTATATCAATCTCATCTTTCAGCTTTCTTTTCACTTTCTTTAACTTAACATTAAAATAAATTTTCTTTTCTTTTCTTTTACATTTAATTGATCCGTTTAATTGGCATCATAGTGACTAATTTACAACAGAAAATTTTAACCATTGTCACCTAGGGTTAGTTATATTTTAAATGTAACCTGAGGATCAGAAATTCACCACAGTATAAACTCCAATCTAATTTTATTTCACTATTTCTGGGAAGAGTCATGATTAACTGCTGATATGGTGTTCAATGACAATAACAAACCCTCTGCTCTGTTTTATAATTACAACACAGTACACTACCTCAAAATATTTATAACTTCTCTGCAATAAAAAAATAATTATTTTGATTTATACATCCATACATTAGACATTTATATATTTAATTCTTTTTCGTGAGGCTCATTTTCAGTGTCCTTTGAGAAACAATTTAATCACTGTTCCTTAAAAATAATTCTTTTTCCTTGTCCTTCTTAAGGCTCATGAAAAAAATATTTTATGTGTCCTCTATGACAGACTCTTATATAGTTCTATAAATGTCCTTCAAGGAGGCTCATTAACTGATCCTGTTCTATGTAATACACACTTCTAAAAGAATCCTGTCCATTTCTGAGGCTCTTGGATTTAAAATAGAACATCCCTATTGCTGAAAGTTAATGACTATACCAGTTGTCCTCAAAATGATCTTATTTGCTGCTTATAGTATTATATCAAATCCAGCTGTCCATTTCAGGGGCTCATAAAACTTTTTTTTTATTTAGTCTATCATTCTTTTAGAAGAAAAGCACATTTACTAAAAGCTTCTATACATTTGCAAAATACATTTATTTATCAAATAAGCTGAGTGTTTGAGCTGCGCATGCGTGTGTGTGAAATAGAGATGAAGAAAGAGCAGAACTGTGTGTGTATAACTATCTGTATATGTGTGTGGTTTGAACAATGGAGCTATGTATAAGATATAGAAAGAAAGAGCAAAACTATGTGTGATTAACATGGTTATCATTTCCAAGAAAGCCATCTTCCAGGGCAGCATCAACACTAAACATAAGTAATAAATGACACAACATTAAGTATAGTAACTTACCACATTTGATATAGTCGTACAACTACATGACATATGTAAAGTATATATACAGGTGCATATTAATAAATTAGAATATCAAAAAGTTAATTAATTCCAGTAATGTAATACATACATTATATAATTAATTACAAACACAGTGATCTATTTCAAGTGATTATATCTGTTAATGTTGATGATTATGTCTTACAGCCACTGAAAACACAAAAATCATTATCTCAGAAAATAATTAACACAAAAGACTGCCTGAGTGTTTAAAATGATCCCTTAGTCTGGTTCAGTTGGTTAAACAATCATGGGAAAGACAGTGGCAGTCACTAACACACTCTACAATGAGTTTATGCCACAAAAACTATTGCTAAAGAAGCTGGCTGCTCACAGAGTGTTGTATGCAAGCATATTCATGAAAAGTTGACTGCTGCTAGGCTTAGTGCCTCAAGATCCACCACACACAGTCGTATCCAGAACATTGGCTACAACTGTTGTATTACTTGTATCAAGCCACTCATGACAAAAAGACAAAGCCAGAAGCATCTAACGTGGGCCAAAGAGTAAAATAAGTATGCTGTTTCTCATTGGTCCAATGCGTTGCTTTCAGATAAAAGTAAATTTTGTTCTAGTGCGAAGTTTCTACAATCATGAATGGTTTGGGGAGTCATGCCATTTGCTGGTGTAGGTCCACTGTGTTATATCAAGACCAAAGTCAGTGCAGTCACCTATGCATCCCTTTGCCGACAAGCTTTTTGGAGATGAAAATTCCATTGTCTAGCAGGACATGGCACCTGGTTTATTAACCACAGTATCACTCTGCTTGATTGGCCAGCAAACTCACCTAACCTAAACCCCATAGAGAGTCTATGGGGTATTGTCAAGAGGAACATGATAGGCACCAGACCCAATAATGCTGATGAACCTCAGGAGTGCCAGATCGCCTCCATGCCATGCCACATTTATGCAGCAATTCCTGAAAAAAGATCCCCGACCAAGAATTGAGTGCATTTACTGTACATACTTTTCAGTAGGCCAAAATATCTGCATAAATTTTTTTTTTTCAGTTGGTTTTATATAATATTCAAATTTTCTTAGATAATGATTTTGGTAAAATGATGATTGTTATAAAATTCAACCATGAAAACTTTCAGGCCATCATGCTATATTTTCTGTCTTCTTTCCCATTCCCTTTTGCTTATTAATGGACCTTTATATTCTAGAATAAATTCTCCCTTATCAAATCGGGAACATGTAAATACTCTTCTGCCTACAAAAAAGCTATAAAGCTAATATTTCCGAATGCCACACCAGATTATTTAAATTATCTAATTGATAATAACACAAATACAAAATGTAAATATGAACATACCATTATTAGGGTTAATATACACTATATTGCCAAAAGTATTCGCTCAGCTGCCTTGACTCACATATTAAGCTGCTTGTCCATGGAAACGCACTGTTATATAATCCCAATTCCAATGAAGTTGTAACATTGTATAAAAATAAATAAAAACAAATTATGATGATATAAAAATCCCCTCCACCCATATTTAGTGTAATACACCGCAATGACAATATATTTAATGTTCAACCTGATAAACTTTATTGTTTTATACAAATATTTACACATTTTCAATTTGATCCCTGCAGCACTTTCGAAAATTGTTAGGACAGGGTCATGTTTACCATGTGGTACATCAGCTTCCTTTTAACAATACTCAATAAGTGTTTAGGAACTGAGGACAATAATTGTTAAAGCTTTGTATGTGGATTTCTTTCTATTCTTGATTGACGAACAGTTTCGGTTACTCAACAGTCCAGAGTCTCCATTGTCATATTTAGCGCTACACATTTTAGTGGGAGACAGGTCTGGACTGCAGTCAGGTCAGTCTATTACCCACACTCTTTTACTATGAAGTCATACTGTTGTAACATGTGCATAACACATGTCATTGTCTTGCTGAAATAAACAGGACGTCTGATAAAGATGTTGCTTTGATGGAAGTATATGTTGCTCCAAAACCTGTATGTACATTTCAGCATCAATGGTGCCCTCACAGAAGTTACCCATGCCATGGGCACTAACACACCCCCATGACATCAGAGATGCTGGCTTTGTGCTGGTAACAATCCAGACAGTCCTTTTCCTCTTTGGGCTGGAGGACATGACATCCATGATTTCCAAACACAATCTGAAATGTAGACTATCCAGACCACAGAACACTTTTCAACTTTGAGTCAGTCCATCTCAGATGTACTCAGGCCAAGAGAAGCTGGTTGTTTTTCTGGGTGTTCTTGGCTTTCAAACTGGCACAGTAGAGTTTTAACTTGTACTTGTAGATTGAGTAATGAACTGTGTTCACTGACAATGGTTTTCTAAAGTGTTCCTAAGCCCATGTGGTAATCGGGGCAGTCGTAGGCTTGTGGTTAAGGAACCAGCCTTGTGACCGGAAGGTCCCTGGTTCAATTCCAAATACTGACAAGTCATGGCTGAAGTGCCCTTGTGCAAGGCACCTAACCCCCAGTTGTTCCCCGGACGCTGTACTGGCTGCTTACTGCTCCGGGCATGTGTGCTCACTTCACCTGTGTGTGTCTATGTGTGCGTTTCACTGCACGGATGGGTTAAATGCAGAGGACCAATTCCGCGGTGTCACTTTAATATCTATTACAGAATGATGTAATGCAGTGCTGTCTGCAAGATCAAAGGTCGCAGCCATTCGATGTTGGTTTTCGTCCTTGCTGCTTACTTACAGAGATTTCTCCAGATTCTCTAAATCTTTTGATGCTATTATGGACTGTAAATGATGAAATCCCTAAATTCCTTGCAATTTCACATTGAGAAATTTTGAGAAATTGAAAAACATTGTTTACAAAGTTGCAAACCACACCCCATCCTTGCTTTTGAATGACTAAGTCTTTCGGGTTGCTCCCTTTATACTCAATTAGGACACTCACCTGTTTCCACTTAAACTATTCACCTGTGGAATGTTCCAAATAGGTGTTTTTTGTGCATTCCCCAAATTTTCTTGCCATGTCTAAACTCTTGGAATGTGTTGCCAGCATCAAATTCAAAATGAGTAAATATTTGTAAAAACATTTAAGTTTATCAGTTTTATAATGAAATATATTTTTGTTGTATATTACATTGAATATGGGTTGAAAAGGATATGTAAATCATTGTATTGTTTTTTTATTTATTTTATTCACAACATCACAACTTCATCTGAATTGGGTTATAGAAGACATCTCTATGACCAGAATGAAAAAAAGTGCTTGACTTTCATTGGCAACAAGATTAAAAAAACATAGCTTTTTTTTAAAAATAAAATACTCCCCTTTAAATGCCAGTGATATGTCTCTGCTGTCTCCGCACTCAGAATAACTCAGTGACTCTGTATGCGCTATGGACTGTTTTGCTATGATTGTGCTATGTTTACATAGATTTTATTAGCGTTAGTCTATTTAGCATGGTGTTTACAGTTGCTGGTCTACAGTTTCTGATCATAAAATTAGAATATCATGAAAAAGTTGATTTATTTTCATAATTCCATTCAAAAAGTGAAACTTGTATACTACACGCATTCTTTACACACAGACTGATATATTTCAAATGTTTATTTTTTATTTGATGATTATAACTGACAACTAATTAAAAACCCAAATTCAGTATCTCAGAATATTAGAATATTACTTTATATGAATACAAAAAAGGATTTTTATAAATGCTGTCCAACTGAAAAGAATGAACATGGAACGTATCAGCATGTACAGCACTCAATACTTAGTTGAGGCTCATTTGCCTGAGTTGCTGTAAAAATGTGTCATGGCATGAAGTCGATCAGTCTGTGGCACTGCTCAGGTGAGAGTCAACGTTGCTCTGACAGTGGCCTTAAGCTGTTCTGCATTGTTGGGTCTGGTATATTTCATATTCTTCACAGTACCCTATAGGTTTTCTATAGTGTTAAGGTCAGATGAGTTTGCTGGACAATTAAGAACATGGATACAATGGTCCTTAAACCAGGTACTTGTAGCTTTGGCACTGAGTGCAAGTGCCAAGTCCTGTTGTAAAATGAAATTAGCATCTCCCAAAAACTGGTCAGCAGCAGAAAGCATGAGGTGTGCTAAAACTTCCTGGTAGACAACTACGTTGACTCTGGACCTCCGAAAACACAGTGGACCAACAGCAGCAGATGACATGGCTCCCCAAACCATCACTGACTGTGAAACTAGACATCAAGTGACATGGATTCTGTGCTTCTCTTCTCTTCCTTCAGACTCTGGGACCTTGATTTCTAAAGGAAATGCAAAATTCACTTTAATTAGAGAACTTAACTTTGGACCACTCAACAGGAGTCCAGTCCCTTGTGTAACTAGATGCTTCTAACACTGTCTTATGTTCAAGAGTGGCTTGACACAAGTTATGAGACAGCTAAAACCGATGTCATGTATATGTCTGTTCTGACAGAAGCAATGACTCCAGCTAGGAGCTAGAAGTACCTCTTTTAGGACCATGGTTCTTGATTGTCCAGCAAACTGAAAGACACTACCTTTTATACTTTATGATAATAATAATAATAATACATTTTATTTCATAGGCGCCTTTCTGACACTCAAGGACACCGTACAATCACCACAACAA
>JAOUQV010149891.1:0-15558 GCA_028565295.1 Aspidoras spilotus
GTGATGGACAGACTAACAGATGAGGTCAGACAGGAATCACCATGGACTATGATGTTTGCAGATGACATTGTTATCTGAAGTGAGAGCAGGGAACAGCTAGAAGATAATTTGGAGAGGTGGAGGTATGCTCTGGAAAGGAGGGGAATGAAAGTGAACATTTCAGTTTTATTGACTAACCACTGTAAATATTGCACAAGTGCTGGCAATCATCTCATCCTCTCAAGTATTTGTCTTGTTACGAAATATATGTGACAATATGAAAGTTTCCTGTTATTTTCCTCCATGTTTTAGTCAGTTCCAAGTCATTTATATTGTTACCATACCTGAATTTAAATGAGGCTAATATTCAGTAACCTAATAATCCGGCAATTATGTGAAAAGCTTCTGAAGTGGTATAATTGTTCCGGTCTAGACTACAACGTGAATTAAGGCACGCCCACACACTCACGCACGTACGCACGCACACACGCACAGTACTAATAAACGCCTAAAACTGGTTAATTGGTAACACGTGAGGTCATTATAAACGGTGGCGACATTTTTTTACTGTCGATTCAGACACTAGATGGCAGTGCTGTCTTCTTATGCAGACAGACACCGCTATGTCTTTGGTAAACAATCATTGTAGCGAGCTCAGTTGTTGTCTCGTCGTTTTACTTTTTATTTTGTGCAGGTGTGATTTTAGAAAACTTGTGAATTGCACATAGAATAAGTGCTAATATTATTTATATGATGAAGGTTCACAGATCTTTCACAACAAGAAGTAAACAAAATATACATTTTTGCCCTGGTCTAAGGAATTTACCTGCTGATCACGTCAGATATAATAAAAGTAATGAAGTCAAGAATGGTCATGGGCAGGGTGGTGATGGTCAAATTAAGAAAAGTATGGAAAACCCAATATTGTAGCACCATCACCAAGCTACGATTGATGAAAGCCTTGGTTTGACCAGTAGCCATATATGGATGTAAAGCCTGGACACTGGGGAAAAAAGAAGCAAGCCATATTCAGGCTTTTGAGAACAAGTGCATTCTGTATTATAAGATCTCACTGATAAGGATGATGACCATTAAGCAAATCTACAAGATGGCTAGAGAAATGGAGTTACAAAACCACATGGACTGCCGTCAGAAGATGTGGAAAACAAAGAATAAACTTGATGGACAGCACCAGAACGTGGACTGGATTATCAGGATTCAGACTACTTTAAAAAAGCTTTGGAGATTATCTACAGCCAAATTGCAAGACTACCAACTGAGAAATTAGGATCTGGGACAGTGGTGCCTGTGGTGCTTCGAAAGAACACCGGTGAGAAATAATTACACTTCATGATGGTGTATAACACTATGCATCAATTTTTTGTCTATTTTCTGCAACCACAAATTTACAAAAAGGTTGTAAATACAATTATATATTTAAAAAAATTGCAGTATATTTTACATTTCATCCACATTTGAAAACATCTGAGTCAATTTAAGACTTTTAATGAATAAATATAACTGAACAAATCATGTAGTTTTAAACATCTTATGTCAACAGGTGATTAAAATCATTATTTGGTACAAAACCTGTATCCATAAAAGGCTGAGAATTTTGAGAGCAAACATGGATCTCCTTCCTTTTTTTTAAACAAATGTATAAGAAATGTATTAAGGCATTAATACAAGGGCATTTATTTGCAGCTAACAGCATTTAACACGACACGACCGTGCAAATGGTTCAAGCCTAAGATGAAAATGCTTTGCTGATGTGAGAGGACGATAGGTTCAAGACTGGGTTAAGATGATAGAAAGACAACATTAAATCAAATAACCGCTTGTTACAACCAAGGAATGCAAAATACTATCTTTGAAAGTATGCCACAAAAAATTAAGGCAATTCTGCAGGCAAAAGGGGGGGTCCAACATAACAAGGTGTACCTAATAAATATAAGTGTAGTAAAGTGGAAGATGAAAATTAAAGACCATTGTACATTTAGGCATGGCTTAATAATAAATTGTAAAGAAATTCAGACCAGAAATGTAGATGACAACCTTGTATTTTACAGTGTAAGCTTATGCCACATTACAATAAAACAGTTCCTTTCAAATTTAATCAAGGTGTTTATCCAATATATCTTTTTTCTGTCACGAGTGTTACATCAGATGCCATTTTCAGTAAGCAATATAATATAATTTAACACAAAGTGTGAAAAACCTGTATTCTGGGAAACAGTCATTAATTATTTGGTTGACATTAAAAAATAATAGTTATAATAACAGTTAATATAAATTGAATGTATTATTATTATTATTATTATTTATCATTAGTTGCAGCCCTAATGTGCTCAAATAGATACTTCAGTATGAGCTAGCTTCAGAAATATTTACAGTAATGTCTTGATGCAGTATTCCAGGCAATTAATTCCCAGGGCATTTCCTGTAATGTTATTTAAAATGTCTGCAACTTGTGAAGTTCTTCATTTGTATTGCTTCTGGATGATGATGTTCACTCAGCTCGTCTACATACTGTACTAGTCAATCATTTAGATTTGTTTTTGCTTCGTTAATTATTTTCTAGAAAGTAGTCTAACAGTAATGTAATGTAGATTTTTCCAGCCGTTGGCATTTAACACATTATAACACACTCTTGGCATTTGCGCAATCCGATTCACTTAGTAAGACCTGACAAGGATTTCATTTAACAGATTCACCTGGGGAAAGAGTTATTTTTGTGAAATTCTTATCTTCTTTAGGTTTTTAATGTTTTTGAGAAAATGGGCCTTTGTTTACTTCTTAAATCATTGGATTATCTGAAGAACCAATATAATTGTGGCCTAATGCCAGCCCTGTATACTTTTACACAGTTAATTAACCTTGATACAAACACCTGCTATTATCTTTGTTCTGCTTCCTCACCCCAAACCCTCTGGAGATCTTGTGATAGCACTATAGTGATGCTAACTGCGGTGGGACCCTTATGGCTGTGCTGTGACATCATGCGTCACAGGATATTGGTATGTTGGTGGACCTCTAGTGTATCCGAGGTTGTGAATACTGCACGCTCGCATACTGAAAGCACAAACTGCTTTAATGGTAGAACACTATTCAGTTTGTATTGCTTGAATACATGGCACAGTACGCAATGAAATTTATTCGGATGCAGCCCAAAAGTGTGTGAGAGGCAAACATGTTATAAAACAAATTTTTAGTCTATCAACAAAGATTGTTAGATGTTTGAATCTCTCTACAGAACATGGTAGTGTTAAATGATTACAGAATCTGGAGCAAACTGCAAGCATAAGTAGACTCATTCAGATGGCAATGAACCAAGAATGGTCATAAATCAATAGCTGACATACTGTACGCACATGGGCGATACAATGTAAACGTCCTGGCTTTTACTGTCTGCAATGAAATTTTTTTTTGCATTATAAAATTTTAAATACTGTCTCAATGATCTGATTTAGTTATTGCTTATTTTAAAAGAAGAATAGAAACAGTTTTCATCAGGAGGGAATCAACGTTTATTGTCCAGATACCAATATTGTACACTATGATACTCTAAATATAAAAGCGTTTTACAGAACGTACAGTATGACATACTGGAAATACATTTACACATACAATTTTTATTTTTAGACAGTTCTGGAGTTTAATGCTGATCGGGACCCCACAATAAATCGCACTTAACGATGGTTCAATAATCGTGAACATTTTGGTTAAACCGAAACACTTTGGTTAAAAAAAGTGTGTGTGTTTTTAATTTTTTTTAGCATTATTAAAAATGATTACGAATATTGATGCAGAAGGCCATTGTGCTTAGGCATGTAGTTTATACAGCAACAAATATTTTCACAAACATTCAATATAAAGCATATATAATCACCATAAACTTACACCATATTATCAGTTATTTATATGAATAGCTATAGTCCTGAATCTGGCAAACAGACACAGGAATGACACTGCATGATTAATTTTATGACATCATACTTTTCGGCAGTTTCTTGGTGTGACGGTAAGCATAGATTTTTTTTTTTTTTTCAATTATGTCTCATCTCTGGTCATTAAACCAACAGCGTAAAGATTTTTACATTCACCGCCTAAAATCTTATGCAACATACCTTTCTACTTAATTCTATAACATAACCCTTTTGTAATGTCTTATGTTACACACAGTGTATTCAAGGCACGTTTATATTATTATTCACTATACTTTGTAAAAGCAAAGTTTTTCCCTTGGATGTAACTAAACGTTTATGGATTAGAATGATACAACACTTAAGACTTCAACATCACACCCCTGCAATCCAGGGAACTGATTTAATCATGACTATCCTGTAGGTCTTTTAGACAACATTTTGAAATTTTGACATCCTCATACTTAACAACTTTGCCACACCTTGTGACTATCTGTTTAATCTCCATTTGACCGGTTTCGTCATCAAAACAGCGATGGACTACTTTTCCATCTGATGGCAAAGCACAAGGAATGTCCATTTCCGATAACTTATTAGACACATTACCAGGAACCAAAGAATTAGGGAGTGGAGACTGGCTACGCGGGATTTGTTCAACATGATGTTCATGATGTCTTGCTTCCGGTGGGAAAGGGGTCGGAGGATACCATTTTTGCTTTGCACCAAGCTCAGAAGACCCTTTTTCCCAGGAACCCATTTGGTTCCCCAAACAAGCATGTGGTTTTCCTGCTCCTGCACCATAGTTTGCACCATGATTTGACCCGGAATTTGCTCCGTGATTTGATCCATGATTTAGACCATGATTCACCCCATGATTGGCCCCGTGATTGGCCCTGTGAGTTTGCCCAAAATTCACCCCATAATTAGATGCAATTAGCCGGATATCTCCAATAATTCCACACATAGTGGCTCTCTCTGATGCATTTACATACACCATCTTAGCCGCAACACTAGAATAAGGATGGTCTCCCAGAGTTTCTTTAATTTTAAAAGCAGTCACACTATGGGTCGGAAGCCGGATCCTTGCACAGAGTTCTGCGATGATTTTTCCCATGGCCCAAACGTCTGAACGCTTGTCTCGAATATGTCCTTGCCAGATCTCAGGAGCAGCGTAAGCCTCATTACCCAAATTCACAGCCGAGCTTAGGCCGTTTTTGAAGAATTTTGCCAGACCCATGTCAATGATGACAGCACGATGAGTTCTTTGTTCTATCTATTAAGAGGACAGAAGAAGTTTATTAAATGAGTCTGCAGTATCCGTATTGATTAGTGATAAGATAAAGTAATCATATCTTATCTACATTAAGAAAAGATTGTGGTTAAAAGTTGGTAAATGCTACTAATAGCATCTTGTGTCCTTTATTTTTTCATTTTATCTTATGATCTTATGATTAGTTACTATAACATAAATGATTTATATTGGCAGGTTGCTGTGGTGTAAGAGGAAGTAAACACATCAGTATGTGCTGGACATTAAGAACATCTAACTGTGCTTTTGATGTTCTTTATCCACACATCTATATTTATTTCAATTCTCATAAATTCGTGACTAATTGCACTTTTCAGTAATGCTCCTGCCTCTGTTAGTGTTTGTCGCTGCTTTGGTGTTGTTACTCTTATAAAAGCTGGACCTGGGTAACAGGAAACAAGTAGTTTTGTTAGTCCCTGCTCACACACTCAAATAGAGATGTTTAACATGTTGGGTAAAGCAAAACACTTATCGCCAGTGTGAGATTACTTTCTCTACAAATTTATCCAAGATACTTCTACGAGAGATTGCCACAGAAATTCTAAGAAAAACTAAATAACCTGGAAAAAATTCAGTGACCTTATTTTGAAATGTCACCAGGTTCATTTCAGAGAGTAGAGCTGAGTCGAGTATATTAGGGCCTATACAGTGGAAAATGTCCATACAATGATATGCTTATTGTCTAAACTCGTAAATTTCTTTGAACTCCACATTAACACTCACCACGATGTTGTCTGGTTTAAGATCTTGGTGGACGATGTCTTTGCTGTGCAGAAAGTTTAATCCTTCACACATCCCAGTGATGATCACTGCTTTTATTGATGCAGTCAGCTGTAAGAAAAGTTACACTAACACTTTAATACAACCCTAAATCAGAAAAAGTTTGGATTTAATTTACTTTGCCTTGCATTTCATGTGCAAATAATATGCATCCATTCCTGTAAACCCATTTAGTACATTGTAATGTTGCCAGTCGGTTTCACAACACTCAAGATGTTTTGGTGAAGACCAAACGATAAAGTCTTCTTCACACATTTGTGTGTGCTGCATGTGGTTATGCAATGTCTTGTTAAAACATATATGGATGTCCCTGGAAAGGTGATGTCTGAAAGGCAGTATATATATATATATTTCACCAAGGGCACTGACACAGTCTTGATAACAGTATGCTGGTCATTTTTGTTTTTAATTCAAAAGAACACATAGTGTCCATTTTGTTAAAAAAGGACCTTGAATACTGATTTCTCAGACCCCAATACATGCTTTCATTGTTTGATGGTTCACCCCCAAATGCCTCCTTGCATAGAAAAGTCAATGCTGCTTTTGGACATGGTTCAAATATGGTATTTGCTTTTGCGCAGGAAACCTTTAGGTGGAATTTGTAAATCTTGCTATATTTCAGTACTTGACAATTGGTTTGTCAAAGTAATCTTTTCCCCAGTGATTATATCAGCTGGTTCTTTTAGAACTGCTATCTGAGGAATTTGAGATCATGGGTGTTCATCTTTGGCTTCGCCCTTGTCCTTTACTCCCTTTACTTATACCTTAAATTATTTAATGATATTTATGCGTTGAAGTGAGAGAGAAACATGCAAATTCCTTCCAATCTTAGTGTTCTCATACTTATTACTTCTTAACTATCCCTAAATTTCACCCATCCCAACCTTTCATAGATTGTGAAGTTCATTTTCTTCCACTCGCCACTCTATTGTAGGGCTTACACACACACACTCACTTTCACACACTTAAGGCCACTTTAGAGACACCAATTCACCTAACATGCATGTCTTTGGAATGCTGGAGGAAACTAGGGCACCCGGAGAAAACCCGCGTGAACATAGGGGGAAAATATGCAAACTCCAGCACTATCCACTGTGCCAACCTGGATTGTGCAGTTGACCCGACAATGCAAAATCTATTAGTTGTATGTGTTGAGTAATAGATTAAAAGTGAATGAAAATGTAATAAACACTGCATTGTTTTATTATTTCATTCAGACACATACCTGTATTTTTGATTTTTGTGTTTTAAAAATGGCCGTCTCGAGATCCTCGCCGAAGACAAACTCCAGAGCAATGTGCCACCTTCCATCCTCCAGCCATGGAGTCCCGAGGAGCTTTACTACGTTGATGTGCTGTGCTTTCCTGCATATTTAAAGTAAGACTAAGCAACTTATAGGAAGTAATGATAGAAGTGTGATGAAAGAACACATTCTAATTGTGTTACTATTAATCTTGAATTTTATTGAGTCTTTCTTTATAACAATATAACAAAAATAAGAGAAGGATTCATGAGTTTACATACTCATAAACTTTGCATTCTCTGGTAAGCTGTTCTTTAGTGATGAAGTTCATCGGTACTTTCTTCACCGCTGCCCAGGTGTCTCCGTATTTCTGCTTGTATATTTTCCCAAAGCAGCCCTTTGCCACTGTTTTAGTAGAAGGATCCATCTAATATCTCGGCAAATACAAAAGGGAACGTTAAGTCATTTTGAACGAAAATTCCTTATATACTTTGTGACACATCTTCATTTTCTTTCAAGGTGTGTCAAAGTGTGAGGTGTTGTACTTGTTATTGCCAGGATGAGATGAATCACCAGAGTCAGTCTCTGAGATATCAGGAAATATTTATAAAATTGCAAAACAATAAGGTTTGTTGAACGTTTTTAAGGGAATTTCTGAATTGTTTTGCTTATTTGCATCCAATTCTAACAACAAAATTCTCGATTCATGCTCCCAGATATTTTATGATCCTATTTAGGGGACAGACTCCTTAATTACTCTTATATTCATCATTTTTAAATCTCCAGAGTTGACGTTTTCTGATTTTTTCCACATGTCAGCCTTATCAACAAATCCTTTTAATTTCTAATATGAATAAACATTCTGATAAATCGAACGTTTAAATATTTAATACTGAGCAAAATTCCAGAAGTTTTGATGTGTCCAGACTCGCGCTGAGTATTCAGATTAGACTGATAATGAGTTCCAGCCTTCGCTTCAGGCAAGAATTGCCAATTAAATTATGTTAAAATGCCTTCTTGTGTCATCTTTATGGTTTTACTGGAATTTCCAGCTTTTGTTTTGTGTGATATTTACAAAGTCATAAAAAGCACGATCACATAGCAAAGTGAGTTTGCAATCAAGAGAACGCTATTGTGCTTTTATTTTAGCTTCTCTAAAATGACCTTGCTAGCTTGAAAACCTTGGAGAATATAGCAAATGTTTCTACACAAAATATTACATTTGTTTTAATTGAAATGGTAATGTTAAAGGGGGTGGCTCGGTGGCACAGCGGGTAGTGCTGATGCCTCCCAGCTAGAAGGATCTGGGTTCGATCTGCTGTGGGACGACCCGGGAAATTTCTGTGATTTGAGAAATTTGTGAGTGCGTATGCAAAACTGCCACTCACTAGATATATATTCTCTTTGTCTGACCATTCTCTGTAAACACAAGAGATGGTTGTGCAGAACCATCCCAGTATATAAGCTGTATCTGAAATACTCAAACCAGCACACTTGACACAAATACCCATCCAAAGTCTCTTAAATTACATTTCATCCCAATTCTGAAGCTTGGGTTGTTCTTTAGCAAGCATCTCTACCTGAGTAAATGCATTGAGTCGCATACATAGACCTTAAAATATTAAGTTAACCATATTTTTCATGATGTTTTTTTAAAATGACCATTTAAATTTGTTTTACAGTTTAGTATCCAACAGTTGGATGATGTTGCTTACAGGAATGTTAATCCTTAATCGGGATAGATTCTGTGATTAAGGATTTTCAGGGTAACCCAAGTTTTTTTTCCCAGAAACAAAGCAAAATTAGTTAATAATTTATTTAGAAAATTATTTGAGTTTGTTTACCAGCCTGTTAAACAGAAACTGCCGAAAGTAACTGTAGGTAATATCGTGTACAGTTAAAAGACTCAGGGAATTTGATTTATATGAGAATTAAATGCTATTAAGTAAGTTTGAACAATATTAAGAATTTCAAGTTAAAAAATTCAATATTAAATATTATACACTTTATAAATACACAATTCATAGCATTTATTAAACACCATTATTATGATCAGAAATATTAGTTGATAAATTACTGATCGCACTCAGTTTCTCACCTTAAGGAGCTTCTGCTCAACCGTTGTCGTTGTTCGAATTTGTCTCCTCCAACTGAAAGCTTTCTGTCTCTGGTTGTATGTGTGAGTGTGTAAGAGTATGTGTGATGTTCTAACCACACCCCTATTTACCAAACTACATATTATCTATCAAAGTACATTTTATTTCTTAAGAATAAGACGACTCGGTGTAGTGCTGTCCTAATATGGTGTAATTGAAGAAGAAAGGAAGGAATAAAATTAATAATAAAAAGTGTCAGGTGCAATTTTTTTGTGATGACCTGTGTCTACTTGAAATAGCCTTGTCTAGCAAATGCAAAATTCTCCCTACTGGTACTTATGTTTTCACATTCTTAACTATGTGTAATCATTTTTTATTTTTTAAAAACAGTTCTTCTATTGAATTCCGTTGTATTTTTATAGCACTATTTTTGCTATAAAGCATCTGTACAGTATTGTATTGTACTGTATATTACTGTGCAAAGGTCTTAGGCACTCCTATTTTTTTATACTAAATGTTGTTTGATATGTTTCTATTTTTTTAAGAATTCTGCATTAATGAGTTCAGGTACACATTCATTTTATATTTACCTCTTTATCGGGCTCAAGAAATATCATGATTCTCTATGACACTCTGCAACACTTAATAAAAACACACCAGATAGTACCTTCTTTCAGTTTGGTTCTCATTGTTTTCACACAGTACTCTAACATAATTAGCAGGTATGTGAGTGATTTTGAGACTCTTATACAGTTCTTCTGGAGACTAGGGACTAAGACTTTTGCACATTACTGTAAATGCACGTTACTTTTATACAAACCCGATTCCAAAAATCGGGTATATGTTGCTCTAGAACCTGGCTATACCTTTCAGCATTGATGGCGTCCTTCCAGACGTGTAAGCTGCCCATGCCACACACACTAATGAAACCTCAGAGATGCGGGCTTCTGAACTGAGCGCTGATAACAACTTTGGTTGTCCTTCTCCTCTTTAGTCCGAATGACACATTTCACACTTTTCCACGAAATTCGCATTTTAATTAGTCTGAGCACAGAACAGTTTTCCACTTCGCCGCAGTCCCTTTTAAATGAGTCTAGGCCCAGAGAAGACGTCTGCGCTTCTGGATCTAGTTTGGATATGGCTTCTTTGAGTTTTAGCTGGCAGTGGTGGATGGCACGGTGAATTGTTCTCTGATAATGTTCGCTGGCCCATTTTGTGATTTCCAATACAGAAGATGCTCTTTTTATAAACAGTCATGTTAATGACCTATTGCCAATTGACCTAATGAGTTGCAATTGCTAGTACCTGTCCCAACTATTTTTGAGATGTCCAGCTGTCACGAAATTTCTGGCATGAAATTTCAAAATGTCTCACTTTCGACATTTGATATGTTGTCCATGTTCTATAGTGAATACAGCATCAGTTTTTGATATTTGTAAATTATTGCATTCTGTTTTTATTTGTTCTTTGTACCAACTTTTTTGGAATCCGGTTTGTATTAATATTATAGGTAAACCACTGGAGGGTAGTGTTGTCTTCATGATCAAACACTGAGCCACCATGTTCATGGGCTAACATAAAAACTAAGGTCATAAATACCACCTTAAATTTTTTTACCACCTTTACAGAAAATTAAAACAATATTAAAAACTTGAAGACTTCCGATCCACACAGATGAAAAGGTTTGAATCAGGACATGATGGAAAGCATAAGAGGCATGTGAATATCACAGTGCTGCCTTTTAAGATACTGTAAATAGACAGAGTACTTTAATTATCCCTGAGGGGATAATTGTCTCTGAGGGATGAAATACCAATGTTAAAGCAGCCATAATAATTAAAACAAAACACTATAAAATGCAGTAAACACTAATAATTGTGTATTTATGTGTTAAACAGTGTCCTGACCTACAATCTGTGCAGAGTTTAAAGTTAATAATCTGCTAAGGTTTGGAGACTTTCCCACACAATTCTTCTATAGTCTTTGCACAACATCTTCCTCTTATGTCACACTGAGTTGTGGGCTAGCCAGTGCCCACCCAGCAACTCTAAGCGCAAGGGCAGGAGCAAACGTAGACAGGGCACCATTCTATTGTAGGGCAAACACACATTTACACACTAAGGGCCACTTTACAGACACCAATTAACCTAATATGCATGTCTTTGGAATACAGAAGGAAACCTTGCTGTGAGGTGAAATATCCACTGCCATCCACTGCGCCACTGTGGGTGATTAATTTCGCAAAGACTTGCACAGTACTGTACACAGTGATCTCGTAGTTTTTTTTTCTCAAGGAGGAGTGGTTGTATATCCTTCCGAGTAGTGTCACCTGAGTCATACCGTTTCCTGACTGTCAACTGTGTCTGAGTCAGGAGATTAACACAGGTGAGAATTTCCCAATTTCTGAACTAGATTCTAATGACTTATGTTTGCCAGGAAAAAAAAAATGTGCATATTATGGCAAAAAGCAATTTATTCGAACAACACGATTGAGACAAATTAAAATTCCGATTTACAGTAATATTATTATTATTATTAGTAACACTACAGTGCCATGTATGATTCTCTGCAAAAGAATGATTTTTTCATCGGTAATTTTACAAGTCACTACAGGGTTATTCTAGATCTTTAAATTTTACTTTTCCAAAAAAGGGATAGTCAATAAATAATGCAACATACACTCACCCTTCACTTAATTAGGTACACCTGTTTAATTGCTTGTTAACTCAAGTATCTAAACATCTAATTACATGGCTGCAACTTAATGTATTTAGGCATGTACAGGTGGTCAATACAAATTTTTGAAGTGCAAAATGAGCACCACAATTTGGATGAAATTACTGACAAATTGATGCAATTGTGACAGTCAAAGTTTGGGAAAGTACAGTATAGTCATCTCTAAAGCTTAATTTAAAACAAATTGTCATATAATATTTTTTTCTAATGATAAGATTTTGTTAAGGGTTAAAAAAACTTGCGGGGTTTGATGTGGTTCAGGAAATCCTTTTATGTTCTGGCCACTTGCGCAGTGGTCTTCATCTTCATCCATGAGATCCTCAACAGTATCCGGAGGCACTTGTTCTCAAAAGCATGTATACATCTTTCTTCTTTCTTTTGTTTCTGTGTTACACATCCTCATGTGGCTACTGGCCAAACCAAGGCTTTCATCAGCTTATTATTGGTGCCAATTTGTTTTTCCATATCTTTGTTAATTTGACCATCACCACCATGTCTATTGCCATTCTTGACTTATTCACTTCACTAACACAATCTGCAGCCTTTGTTACTCTATAATAATATAAGACAATGAAGAAAATGTGCTATATAAAAATTGTGCAACTTTTCTAGTTATTTGTAGAAACATCTCTGTCTGTCAAGCTGTGAGTCATTGTATGAAGTTATTGCTGTGGACAGAAGCACCCCGTGTAAAGGGTGTGTTATGTTGTTCACTATTATCAGTTTTGTGTAGTACTTTTCTCCCCACAACCATCTCTAGAGTTTCCAGAGTAGTCATTATATGAATGCTATTTACCATTGGCAGTCTATTGGCCTCTATATGCTAATAAGTGTATAATAAGTATGAGTCTTACTGCATTACTGTGTCGATACTGTATTTTAACATTTTTATGTGCAGTATTCATTTGCTAAACCGTTAATCTCATTAAAGTCGATCTTTTTGCAATTACCTTGCAGCTTGAGTTTGTAATGACCTGCTGAGGGGCAGATTCTTATTCACATACAGTATTTGTGAGTTTCTGTTTTCATTCATCTTTCTTTCACATGAAACATGAGCTGTTGAAGTCACTGAGTTGGGTGCGAGGATGATGTCAAAGCAAAGACTCACAGCCAATAAAAGTTTTAATTACACCCACTCCTGACTAATCTACAAAATAACCTTTTAAATGAGCAAATTGCTGTGCAATTTAGGAACAGACGCAGGGATTTCTGGTAAATAAGACTCACACACAGTTACCGAGTGTTATGGGTCAGACTGCAGGAAGTGTGCTCATTACACGTTAAAAAAAACACTTTACAATTAATGTCAATGTCATACGTGTCATCTCATTATTGTGATGATGGGATGCACAGATGTGGTCTATTGGAAATGGATAAACTGACTGAGCATACCAATGTCCTGTCAGCTGTTGCCTCCCAGAGGACTCGAACCACATTTACTGACGCTTATGTTTTTTCTCCCCAGCAGTGCACACACTACTAACTGAGCTATCTAGACGGCTCTACAAGTAATATAAATGGATTTAAATAGACTTAAAAACATGTCAAAGCATCGTGTGCAAAGAGTTTTTTCTGTTTGTTCATTAATTTATTATCTTCTGCTAAATTAATGTTGGGCGCAGGGGCAGGAACAACCCTAGAGAGGGCGCCACTCCATTGTAGCGTGCACATACATTCACACACTAAGGGCCACTTTATAGACACCAACTAAGGTGAATGTCTTTGAAATGCGGGAGGAAAACCGGAGCAACCGGAGAAAACCCATGTGAAAATGAGGAGAACATACAAATTCCATACAGAAATTTCATGGGTCATCCAACCTGGGGATTGAACTCGGGTCCTTCTTGTTGTGAAGTGACAGCACTACCCACTGTGCCGTCCTCCATTTGTCTATTTGCTGAGAATTTCTAGTATTATTATATAATAGTATTATTAAGCTCTGACTGCATAAATGAAGCAATTAGACATTTTGTAATTAGTAGTAATATAACGGTCGTGTCTCAGCCAATGTATTTCATAATAAATCACATCTTTTCTTCCCAAAATGACATTACGACTTCCTTTTTTTAGAATTAGCTTCATGTAACTCTTCATATGGCTCACATGGAGGGCACTCCTTCACTCTGTTTGCTCCACATTTCACTGATTTCTTTAACGCAGCACTTCATCAGCAGAGATCTCAGACATCTGTTCTTTTTTTTCCGTGGCTAATTAGCAGCCACAGTTCTGTTTCTCTCTTATCACACTTTTTCAAGCAGCTCCAGAGCTCCTCGGTTGCTTGCTGTAATGACGCTTATTATAGACTCTTCAAAAAGATGGCCGAAGTCTTCCTAACTTCTGAATTAACGCCAGATTTACGTGGCGAAATGTACGGGATACTTTGTACGGGATAGTTTTGGCTAACATACTCTACATTTCTTAAACTGTTATAAAAAATGATCATACCTAATTATTTATCTTTTATGCTGAACTACACGTGCTACTACAGAGGGAGTACTGGATTCGTCTACTACACCTGTCTGGTCTGCGCTGGTGGTCGAATTCCGGTGGGGACCCATGTCATGAGGATTGATCGGTTCTGATGGGAACCTCCTGTGGACTTGCACACACTAATACACAAACAAACTCTAACCAGACTGTTATCACTTATATGAGGATGGGATTCTCTTCTGAGTCTGGTTCAGCTCAAGGCTTATTCAGCTCTGTAAAGCTGCTTTGTGGCAATGTTCCATTGTCAAACGTGCGATAGAAATAAAACCGTAAATTGAATTGATCGCCGAAGAATCAGGGAAAGATTAGCAATATCAAACTTGCATGAAATACACTGAATGACCTTTGGACTTCTAGGACCACCTACCTAAAATGATCTGTCCATGGTTAAAGCCTCTCCATTTAGCCATTAGTTTTTTTCAGTATTTTAACAATAATAAGAATAGCATAACAGCTGTGCCACCTAGATACTCTGGAAATTTCCCATAAATAATCCATGGTTAATCAAGTGAGCCGTGATCTCTATTAACCCTGCAATAGGCTGATGGCAGGACATTTTTTTTTACATGAACCCTTCCCAAGGCGATGCTCTCTACTACTTCATCTAGATCCCTCTAAAAGCTCAACAACAGTTACATTGCGTCATCAACAGTTACAGATGTGACAAAACACAAAAAAAGTTTATATGCCATGTTGTTTTAGTAGAAAAAAAATTACAAATAGTAAACATTTAAACATTCTGTTATAAATTGTAATAACTGGTGTAAAAAGAAGAGTGTGCAGACAGGATGGAGTGTTTGGAGAAAGGTGTGTGACAAAAGGGTTGCAGCAAAAGTAAAAGGAAAGGTTTATAAGAGAGTAGTGAGACCAGACTTGTTGTATGGTTTGGAGACAGTGGCCATGACTAAGAGACAGGAAGGAGAGCTGGAGGTGGCAGAGCTTAAGATGTTGAGGTTCTCTTTGGGAGTGACCAGGATGGACAGGATTAGGAATGAGAACATC
>JAOUQV010151136.1:0-15543 GCA_028565295.1 Aspidoras spilotus
CTAATTGAACCTTCACACTCTGCTCTTACTGGTGCAATGTGCAATTAATAAAGATTGGCCACCAGGCTTGTCCAATTCAGCTATGAAACCTCCCACACTAAAATGACAGGTGATTCAATTTCATTGTCTAACAGCTGTATATTGACATACAGTATATACAGAAATTGTAAAGCAGTGTGCCAGGTTTTGTTAAAGTTATTGTCATAATTTGTTAGAGTTATTTGTTAATTGGTGATTGTTTGTCATTATTGATTATGGTTGGTTTTATTAAATCGTGTTAGTTTTGTAATTAATAAGTTAATTAATGTCATTTACAGTCTCAGAGGAGAGTAAAATAAAAAATGGGGTTAGGGTGTTTTTTAGTGTGTGGCATATGTAAGCATATGTGTGCTTATTCTGCATAAATTAATGAGCAATTCTGCATGCTATGTTTTTGTGTCTTCACTAACACATGCTACAACATTTATTCATTTATTAATTCTTTATACCCACTTGGGCGGCACGGTGGCGCAGTGGATAGTCCTGTAGCCTCACAGCAAGAGGGGCTCGAACCCAGAACCTTCATGCAGTGAGGCTACAGCACTAACCACTGCGCTTTCTTGCCACCCACGCTACAATATGTTCCTAGAATATGTTTGTCCACATTGCACAGGAAAGCAAATAAACAATATAACAAATAAACAATATTTTAATGAAGTCAAATTTATCAAACTTTTATGCTAGTCAGTGTTTAGTCTCTTCGCTAATGAGTGTTCCCTGAATTTCCAAGATGCATAAAGACATTTATAAAGGTATAATATCTATTATGCCTGGTACACTGCAGAAACTACTAGCTTTTAGTATCACATTGATGTATTTCTGATAGGGAGCTCTCCCCCCCAAACACATGAAGCAAACACTGTCCCAGTTTTTCATTAATTGGACCTAGCAACACTCATTTCTGGGCAACGGCTGTAGTGCACAGTGAATGTGAATTCAAATGATAAAACACGAGACTTTATGATCTGTTGCACTACGATGTAAGTATATTGTAATAAATGTATATTTTAAATCTGTTTTAAATCAAGGAATGTTTTTGTGTGCAGTCTGTATTGAATAATGCATACACACTAAATAATATTTTGTTCTTGTTTTCTTTTGTTAGTGAGTGCTTGTAGATCATAATATGTGCATGCGTGTGTGTGTTTGCCAGAGCACTGGGACAGCTAAATGAATGGATAAGCTTTTTATTAATCTAATCCATTTATGTCCAGCGGCTCCTTCCTGCATGGAACAACACGTAGCAGATAAGCTCAGCGGGAATAATAGAGGTGTGGGTGGGGGGAATTTGTCTGAAAAGAGAATTAGGGATGACAAGAAGGGTGACAAGATGCAGCAATGAGATGTCAAAAGGGCAGAGCACTGAAAAAGCAGAACAATTATAAATCGTTTGACGAGCTGAGAACGGGAAGTGAGTCACGCTGCAATTGTGTAGCTGAATCAATAGCACAGCTAATCTAGTCAATGTATTGTAGGGAAGATTGAACGCAGACACACATATACACACAAAAATACACTCACAGCCAAATTATTTTTTCTAAGGATGAGGTATAAAGTACAGTTTGTCTGACCACAGAATAGTTTTCTACTTTGCCACAGTCCGTTTTAAATAAGGATGGATCTTTTTTAGATATGGCTTCTTCTTTGAACTATAGAGTTTTAGCTGTCAACGGCAGATAGCACGGTGAGTTGTGTTAACAGATCATGGTTTATGGAAATATTCCTGAGCCTATTTTGTGATTTCCAATACAGAAGCATTCCTGTATGTGATGCAGTGGGCCTGAAGATCACGGGCATCCAGTATGGTTTCCCGCCTCAGACCATTCTGAGAGAGATTGATATTTTATTGATATTATGCACTGTAGTTGACAACTCTTTGCAATTATACACTGTCAAACTTTTTTTTGTGATATCACTCCAATGTTTGTCAGCGCAGAATTAGGGGATTGGTGATCTTCTTCCCATCTTTAATTGTAAGAGCCGCTGCCACTCCAAGATGCTCTTTTTATACCTAGTCATGTTAATAACCTATTGCTAATTCATTCTCCAGCTGTTCCCTTTTTTTACCTTTAACTTTTTCAGCATTTTATTGCCCGGCCCAACTTTTTTGAGTTGTTTTGCTGTCATGAAATTTGAAATGAGCCAATATTAGGCATGAAACTGCGAAATGTCTCACTTTCAACATTCAATATGGTGTCTATGTTCTATTGTGAATACAATATCAGTTTTTGACATTTGTAAATTATTGCATTCTATTTTTATTTACAGTTTGTACTTTTTCCCAACTTTTTTGGAATCAGGTTTGTATATGGCCCTGTAAATAAAACATAAAAAATAACACACTTAAAGTTGAAACGCTAACACATGAAACTGTAAATGAAATTACTTTACAAAAAAAAAAAAACAAAAAGCAAGGTAAAAAACTAAATCCTCAAAAATAGAGGGACATAAAGAGAGATTGTGTCTGTTTGTTCTACTTCAATGGCGTCTCAGGTCTGTCTCCTGAGATTGAGGAAGCACCATGAACCGTGAGCAGCAACCCATTTCTGGCAGGGTCACATAGGAAATAGTACCACAGATTAAGGGATCACAAATGTCAAAGACCATGTTTTTGTCCACCATTAGCAACTAATCTGGAAAACACATCATAGAATTTAAAGAGGCATTTTAATCTCAAATTCAGCTTTAATCTCCACGTTTTCTACACCCTCTGGGTTACTGATACAAAGTTGGAGGGGTTTGAGCCACTGAATCTCCAAGTTGACTCTATACTTTGACGAAGGCTTTTTTATGAATAAAACTCAAGAGTTCCTTTCTATCTAAGTCACTATTTGTAGTCACTTGCTATCCTGTGACTGTTGTTCCTAATGGGTTTCTAATGACTTTAAACACCATTCTCTTAATTAGTTCATATGAACTCTACTAATGTTGTGTGGATCTTGACAATCTAATGTGCAAATTATGAAACAAAATAGAACACCAAATTGTTTTTGAATGTTTTTGAATTTCTAAAATGCTGTATCAGCTATATACTAGCTAATTCATTATACAGTAATTGGTCACTTGCTAACTTTTGATTGCAGTCCACACTGGATGTCTTATGACTTTAACTACAATTCCACTAAAGTAGGAGGTTGAATTTGACATGTAACCTGTGAATCTTGAAGAACCAACTTGAATATTATCGTTTTTTCAATGGCATAACAGCTTTATGCTTTTGATATAGTATAGTCAATTACTATTATGTGATTGGGGTCTGGGCAGCATGGTGCAGTGGATAGTGCCGCACAGCAAAAAGATCCCGGGTTCAATCCCAAGTGGGGTGACTCAGAAAATTTCTGGGTGGAGTTTGCATGGTCTGTGTGGTTTTCTCTGGGTACTCTGGTTTTCCACCGCATTCATCTGTCTAGAGTTGTTCCTGCCCTTGCGCTCAGAGTTGCCGGATGGGCACTGGCTTCCCTGTGACCCTAAACTAAAATTAAGCGGGTATAGAAAATAAATGAATGAATGGAGTCTATACTGGTTTCTTATGACTTGAACTACAATTTCAGTAAAGTAGGAAGTTTAGCTGAACAAAATTATTCATGTATTTTAAGAAATACATAAAAAATGTATTTATACTGTTCTTAATTTACTGTTTTTATTGTTTTCTTGAATGTTCTAACATTTTAATTCCACAATATAAATGAGTATTTTACGTTTATTAAAAAACTCCAGTGATCCGTAAAAAACTAAAAAAATTCTTCACGACAAGAACATTTAACAACATGCTGCCGTTTTCTTTATAATAATTGGAAATCCGTTCATCAGTGTAAAAGTTTAGAAAATAAACCTTTAGACGGGACGAGGCCGAATGATATTTATAAACTAAAACAACACATATAAAGGACAACAAACAGAGACACAAAAGAGTTTCAGGAAGCAGTGTTAATATTTAAGAATAAGGAAGAAACCTGTAATGGAATGTGTAGAATTTACCCCAGGGGCATTTACCCTCCTTGATGCAGCCACACCTTCTCTTTGAAGCTATCTGTCACTCCTACTGCACATCTTACTACTGTCATGATATTCTTATACATGTCCTACACCAATCTAACGTACTTTTCAGCCACTCCGAACTTCTTCAAACACCACCACAGTTCCTCCCTCCGCACCCTATCATAAGCTTTCTATAAATCCACAAAGACACAATGTACCTCTTTCTGACCTTCTCTATACTTCTCCATGAGCATTCTCAAAGCAAAAATCGCATCTGTGATGCTCTTTCTTGGCATGAAACCATACTCCTTCTCACAAATAGTCCCTGCTTGTGAAGGATAGCTTCAACAACTCTCTCCTAAATCTTCATTGCGTGACTCATTAACTTTATTCCCCTGTAATTGCTACAACTCTGCACATCACCCTTGTTCTTATAAATCGGTACAGGTACACTTTTTCTCCATTCCTCAGGCATCATTTTACTCTCAAATATCTCACCAAATAATTTAGTCAAAACACCACTCCCATCTCTCCTATAAATTTCCATACCTCTACCTGTATTTCATCAGATCCGACTGCTTTTTAATCTTTATCCTTCTCAAAGCTTTTCTTACTTCATCCTTGTCAATCTTTGCTACCTCCTGTTCCTCATTTTCTATGCCTTGCACTCTTATTTCCCTGTCATTCTCTTTATTCATCAGCTCCTCAAAATATTCCTTCCATCTTTCCCTCACCCTCTCCTCATCTATCATTACATTTTGATTTCTATACTTGATCACCCTGACATGTTGCACATCCTTTGCTATTTATTTCTCTGTCTCCCAGCCGATACATCTCCTTCTCTCCTTCCCTACTGTCTAACTTCTCCTACGACTCATCATAGATGCTTGGCTCTTGCTACCTCCCTCTTTGTCCTATATTGCATCACTTTAGACTCCTGCTTACTGTCTTCAGTCCACTCCTTGTCCCATTTCTTCTTTGCTAACTTCTGAATAACCTCCTGCAGTTCCTTGTCCCACCACCAAGTTTCCTTGCTGTCTTTCACCAACATTTAGTCCTCTTCTCTTTATTTGCCCCTTCTTCTTCCTAACCACCAGAGTCATCCTGCAAACCACCATCTGATGTTGTCTAGCTACACTATCCTTTGCCACTGCCTTACAGTCTACAATCTGTATTAAAAAACCTACTCTACACTGAATGTAGTCTACCCGTGTGCTCTTGCCTACACTCTTGTAGGTCACCATGTGCTCCTCCTTCTTTTATGTGTTTAGCATCCTCTTTGCAAAATCCACCACCATCTGTCCTTCTAGCTGCCTCTAGAATCTTTCTCTTTCTCCTCCAACTCACAGACAACTTGTGGTGCATAGCCACTGACAACATTCACCATTAATTTACCTTCAATTTCTAACTTCGAACTCATAACCCTATCTGACACTCTTTGCATAGTCCTCCTTCAGGATCAACTTGACTTCATTTTTCGTTCTATCCACACCATGATAAAACAGTTTGAAACCTGCACCAATGCTTTAAACCTTACTCATCTTCTATTTTGTCTCCTGCACACACAAAATATTTACCTTTCTTCTCTCCATCATATTAGACAGTTGTTTACCTTTTTTCTGTCATCGTCCTTACATTCAGTGTTGCTACCCTCAGTCCTAAACTCTACACTCTCTCTCTGCCTACTCTCACGCTTCCTTCCTTCTTGTCTTCTGCAAACAGTAGCCCAATTTCCTCCAGTACCCTGTTTGCCACCAGTACTGGTGGCAGTTGTTGTTAACCCGGGCCACAACCAATCCGGTATGAAGTTACAATGATTAATTTTCATCATTGACTTGGCAAATGTTTTATGCCGGATGCTCTTCCTGACGCAAGTCTCACTATTTACCCTGGCTTGGGACTGGAACTAGAAACACAATGGCTTGTGCTATTTAATGGCTGGTTTATGCTAGAGATTCACACTTTGCTCAATGTGTATGTTGTTTGTGTAATACATGTATGTGTGTGTAAGCAGTGTGCAGCACTATTAAGAGTCAGAAGGGTTTTATGTGACAATAATTAAAACATCACCAGCACTGATTATAGCAACACCGTTTAATTAACCCTCACATATCGTCACTCTGTAATTAACCTCTAACATCTACACTGTGTGGAAAACACATTGAACTTGATTAATTTGATCAGTTGCAGAGATGATTAGATAACACCCTGTTGGATTCCGTCATTACCTTCTGCATTGGTATTCTGCCCTGGATCTCTCAGTGCAATCTCAATGCGCACTACTGGAAAAAAAGCTAGGTGTGTTAGTAGCAGGGGACTGACTCCCTGGGCTGACATGAGATTTTGATGCTCGGTCAGTTTATCAATTAACAATGACCAATGTTATGTCGTATTAACAGAGTTGCAGTATGACCCTTAGTGACCGACTGACACTATCGACATAGATTTTCTCTGTTCTTTTTATTTTAATATAAAATAAAATACATTTGATAATGTAGCTGAATTCTGAGCGCTAATCGCTAATCGTGAATCGGGGCATTGGGGTAAAAAATATCAGTAATTGGATTAGCTTCTTGTAAATAGGAGGTAATTTAGTGACTGTCAAAAAGGGATGTATTTGATATTTGTCCTAATGAAATTTTTCAGGAAGTAATTCACAGGCACAGTTAGCGCTTTGCGTGTTTTTTTTGTAATCAGGTCATGATTTAACGTTTTAACAGGTCGGAGGTCATACCATGCTTCCGATTCGCTGGATGCCTCCGGAAAGCATCATGTACCGCAAATTCACCACCGAGAGCGATGTGTGGAGTTTCGGCGTAATCCTGTGGGAGATTTTTACCTACGGCAAACAGCCCTGGTTCCAGCTGGCTAATAATGAGGTAAAGGTGATGATTGTTTAAAAAGAACATTACTACATTTTCTGTAGATTTCTATTTATATCACATTCATTGGTCACATCATTAGTTATACCTTGCTAGTAAAATGTTGGACCCTTTTTTCTTAAAGAACTACATTAATTCTTGGTATCAAATGTTCATGGTATTCTGATGGTACTCTATATTCCTTGATTGTAACCAATGATTAATGATTGAACTAATGATTATTTGAGTTACTCTTGTCTTTCTATCATCATCTCAAATCAGTATGTCCATTCTCCTCTGACCTATCACTAATATCAACAAGGGCATTTTCATCCACAGACCTGTCTCTCACTGGATATTTTCTCTTTTTACGACCATCTTCTGTAATCACTAGAGATGGTTGTGTGTGAAAATTCCAGTAGATCAACAGCTTTTGAAAATACTCAGAACCAGCATCGTCTGGTACCAACAAACATGACACATTAATTATAGTCACTTAAATCATTTTTTTCTCAATTCTGATGATCAGTTTGTACTTCACTAAGTTGGTATTGACCTTCTCTACATGAATAAATACATTGAGTTGTAACGATGTGATTAGACGATTAGATATTTGTGTTAACAAGCGGTTAAATAGGTGTAACTAATAAATTGTCAAGTGATTGTATATACAGTATTGTGCAAAAGTCTAAATGTAAATGCGAACTGTGGATCTTTATGTTTATTATTAGTGAAGAATTCACTATGAATTAGTTTTAGTCCTGAATAATTTGATATTTCTAAGTTCTATATTAAGTGTGAAAATCACAATCTCCAGAAGAACTGTATTTGATTGTTAGAGTTTCTATGTAACACTTACTCCATCATTGATTTATTAATAAAACTTTACAGATTGTATCATGGTGGAGAGTTTCAATATAAACACAAACCGCACACTGACTTCATACACTTCATTTCTGTTTCCTCTAATACTTTATAGTGTTTTCTTTTCCCTACAGCACAGTTTCCATTAGTGTATTAAGACATCATCACATCACAGAACAACTTTATTCATGTGACTATATCATTTTCACATAGTACAGTAGTGTAATTAGAGTTTTACTGAGTGTAAAGGAGAATCTGATACAGTTCTTCTGGATATTGCAGACGGTCACACTTGCTTCTTTTATCTCTGTATGTAAGCCATCCGGTGTGCACTTTTAACACTCAGAGCAAAGTGAGGTGCACAGGGAGCAATTGGGAGTTGGGATTTTCTAAGACCCAGCAGTGTTTATTAGTAAAATAATTTATGCACCAATTTTATTTTAAAGCTAAATTAATAATAACTTAAATAAACAAGTTAATTACGTCATATGGTTTTGAATCTTAATCCTAGTGTTAAATAAATAAATGTAGCTGCATTTCCTGTACTTCATTCTTTACTTTAATCAAAAACAAAACAATACAGTTAAAGCCTGCAATGCATCAATGCTAGTGTTAGTGTTAGCATGGATGCCATAATGCTGCTATGTGTTATAGTAGTCACTGTGTTTTTGTCCCACTTCTTTTCCCCTTATCTCAGACGCCACGACTGCAGCCAGTAAAATCATGCCGAGCCAAGTGTCAAACGCTAACACAAACACACACACATCATAACAAGGACATATTTTTAATGACGCTGACAGAGAGCGAAGTTACACTTCAAGTCAAATTGATTAAACTTTAATCTGAGACGACGCGTAACGAAGACAATTTCTCCAAGTCGAATCACTCATACCGGAGTACTGTCCCCATGTCAGAAATGTTAAATGATGTGTTTACAGGTTGCCTACTGACTTCCATATGGGGTAATGTTAATTACACGTGCACATACTTATAATAATAATCCAAATAATTAAAATAAACAAACAGAGTAATCAAATTAATAAACTACACAAATGATTATAGAATTAAAATAAACAAACAATACTTCATTATTTGCTACAGGAAGTAACCATTTTACATACTATCTGTTCTTATTTTTCCTTAATATTATGCTGTTGATAAGATTTTGAATTTGGATTAGCAATACTAATCATGCTAATCACAAGATCCAGGGTAGTATAACTAGTTGATTTTTTTACTTAGCATCAGTCATAATTTAACCTGAAGGTAGTATATGTGTAAAATTCCTGGATGTTGTACTCTGTTTGGAGAAGGTTTGCTAGTATGCATCCCCAGCTCTATCTTAACCCCGAAATATCCTATAATGCACCTGAAGCAGAGGAGAGCATGTACAAACTAAAAGTTGTTTATATATGTAATTACTTTATAGCACTAATGTATTTAACTTTTCCTCAAACCCTTCCCACAACCACACCCCAAACACTCCCCTTACAGGTGATCGAGTGTATAACACAGGGGTGTGTCCTGGAGCGTCCTAGTGTTTGTCCTAAAGAGGTTTATGATGTGATGTTGGGTTGTTGGCAACGAGAACCGCAGCAGAGGCTCAACATTAAAGAAATCCAGAAAATTCTCTTCTCACTGGGAAAATCAGCACCGATTTACCTGGACATCCTCGGATAAAACTACCAGGCAAACACACACACACACACCCACACCCACACACACACACTAGAGGTCTGCACTTCCACATGTCCCTTCACAGTATCCAGTGGTGAGGGACTAAAATTAATTGTCATTGGTGTTAGCAGGTGTTTAATCAATGTCGGAAAATCTCACAAATGATAAATTATATCATTGATAATATCAAATGATAATAATAATGCAATGATGGATTCTGTGGCATGGGCGGAATGGGTAGTGCTGAGTTCAATCTCTGGGTGAGGTGACCTGGAAAATTTATGTGTGGAGTTCTCCATATGTTCTCATGGGTTTCTGCTGTGTTCACCGGTTTTCTTCCACAGTCCAAAGACATGCATGCCAGTTGACTTGGAGACGATAAATTGTCTTGTCCTAAGCCCAGATAAAGGATGAAAGTTGCATCAGTAGAGGAATCTGGATTAAAACGTGTCAAATCAATGATGTGACTTATTCATTGATTCACTTTGGTGACCCCTGACAAATTAGGAGAGGCTAAAAGAAGAAGAATGCAGAGATTTATCAAAACATTAATTGCCGAGAATAATTCACAAAGAACTGTAACTCTAAAACCAACTTCATACAGAAAACAGTCCACTGAAGGATAAAAGAAACAGTTTCGGAAAACCAAATGTCCTAGTTCAGGCTTAGTGCACTTTAAAGTATGCTTTCATATTTATATTAAGACTTGACTGTTATGTAAATGGTTTATTTATATTTTCATTTTTATTGTTTAAAGTCATCCTCAGCACCAGTGTCTATTCTAATGATAGGAACATGGTCATACTCATACACAAGTCTCATATTATACCCAGACACATATCAATACACAAGTTAGCATTTCCAATTTACCTTGTCATTACCATGTCTTTTGGAGGAAACCAGAGAAAACTCACGCAGACATGGGTATAACATACAAACTCCACACAGAAATTTTTCAGGTTGCTTTATCTGGGGATCGAACCTGAACTGTGAGGCCACAGCACTGTGCACTGCACCACTGTGCCACCATGTAAATGGTTTATACGTTGTGCTATAGTCAGGTGTGTAACTGGGAGCATGAGGGTAATTTTACATAAGATCATTAGATTTTTTTTTACCACACATCAAAGAAGAGCTTTAACCTATTTGTTCCAGCCCACATTTCTCAATTCAGAGTCTGTATTCTGTTGACTGTCAGCAGAAGAACATGAAAACTCCACATTGAAGGATACTGGAATTATGGGATTATGTCCCATAATTATGGGAATTTGTCTTTATTAACCTGGTGATATTTTGTTGTTTTACTAAGTTTAAAACACTCAATATTATTAATATAACTCATTGTATGACTGCAGGTGGGAGGGGTTTAAATGTTTTATGTGGTGGGCAGGAGCAGGAGGAAAAAAGGCAGGAGTGGGATTAAAATATCAATCCCATGCAGACCTCTCTCTTTCACACACACACACACACACACACACTAACAGACTAAAGTGCCTGCTACATGTTTCTAAACACTAGATACTTTTGTTTGTTTTCTTGTGGAATCCAGAGACGAATTCCTCAAAACACAAAACTTGTTTTCTTTTTGCATCACTTTGATAAAGAATGGATGGTGTGTAGTTTTTCCCCAGTGTATGTCTAACGTAAAATAAATAAAGAATTCTTCGCCAGATGATATCGACCGACTTCACCCGGATTTTTCTTTGTGACTTTATCGAAGATGTGTGACGCACCATAGGGTTTCGCCTTCCTGGACCTTTTCTCTGTCCAGTTGTTGAACATTACGTCGCAACAGAATCGACCATTCACAGTGAAGGAGTTTATTTAAACCAGGCTGGATGTATATAATGTAAATTGTTGTGCCTGTGTGGTAAATGATTTCATTATTTTTTTGTATTATTTAGACAGCTTTAGTTTTTCTCAATATGCCGTTACAGTGAGTGAATTTCATAACAAACCAATTTCATATGTTCCTAATTTATTTAAACTGAATTCCTTTCTTGTTCCTTACAAAACATCAGGATGTGATTCATGATGAGTGTGATATGCAAGATTCCTAAAAAACTTCTAAATCATTTCGAATTAATTTAATCATTACGAATCATGTCAATCATGCCAGAGAGTTAGCATTAGCGTTAGTATGTGAAGGTTCAGTTGTTTAATCACACTTCATAATCTAAAAATAAGATTGCAGAATGTAAGTAGCATTTGTTTTTTCCAGAACAAAAGCAAATTTTGATTATTAAGACGAAGTTTGCAAGTTAGTGGGATAAAGAAACGCTATCAGTAGCTTTAAGGTATGAGTTTTGTTTTAATACTCACTCATTTATTAGTAAAAGTTAGCATTATCATTAGCATTAACATTAGCATTAACATTAACATTAACATTAACATTAACATTAGCATTAGCATGAACACACTAGCATAACCTGTATAAAAAAGATCATTTTTATCAGAGATATTTAGAGACTTGATTTCACACAAATTTGTGTAAACATTCTGAATGACAGATAACGTGTGATTTATGTTGAATTTGATGAACCCTGTAAAAAATAAACTTTGTCAATGCAAACTTTAATTGTGGTTTGATTTATAGATTTATAACAGCTTATAAGATTTGTGTGAATTTACACTAATTTTATTTTTCAAAATGTAGATATATATATATATATATATATATATATGTATATTAATCTTTATAATATATGAGCACAGTGAGTAACGCTGTGACCTCAAAGCTAGAATTATCATAATCATTGATATTTAATTTATCATTCTTTATCTGAATTTAACCAATCCAATAAGAGCAATTGGGTGTTTTACTCAAAGGCACTTCAGCCATCACATGCCTGGGTCCTTTGGTCCTGAGATCTTCACATTGTCCATTAAGCCATGATTATAAATTTACAGTTGAAATCCACAATTATTGTCAATGATTAAGCCCAAATTTAGCCAGAAAATTGTTTTTGCATCAAAGCTAAAAGCTAGATGCTAAAAAAGTTGAATTCTGTTCTAATGTATGTTGATTTTAAATTCACCCCAAACGGCATGCTTTAGCTTTTCTCTCCATTGTTGTTACATATACACACACCATGCTGTTATTTTACAATGCCACCTCAACTCAAGAAAAACTTAAAACACTTGTCACTCAAGCATTTACTCATATTACTTCAGAAACACTTACTTGTCACTCAGTTCCAAACCTCCAAACCTGCAGGGGGCAGAGAAAAATCAAATGTAAGTTAGTTGTCAAATCCAGAACCTCGAACTTTGTGTAGAGAACTTCCTGTGACAACTGCATTACAAAGTAGATGCTCAGAACCTCAATATACAAGACCTTCAACTAAACACAGGAGAGCTTTCAGCTTATGGTCAAAACACTCAAGGTGCAACTGAAAGGAGAATGGATTTTTAAAAGATAGAAATATAAATGTGAAAATTAAGTTTGAAACAAAAATTTCATTCCAGTTTTTTATTTTTCTTAAAAAAGTTATAAACTTCATGCTATGGCTAATCAAAAGCTGATGCTAGAGGCTGAAACCAAAACTAAAGCTAATGCTAAAGGCTAAAACCAAAACTAAAGCTGATGCTAAAGGCTAAAACCAAAACTAAAGCTGATGCTAAAAGCTGATGCTGATGCTAAATAATCTATTAAACAGGCAGTTTTTCAAATTTGGGAAAGAGCTAAGAAACTATGTAACTACATTTACAATCAGGATTTGTATCAGGAAAAACACACGAGGACATGCCTGACTGATTTTATAAGAATTATTTATTTATTTTTATTTCATGTCTGTTTTGTAGTGTGTGAAATTATTTTCTTAGTGTATTGTATACACAGGAACAGTAATGGGAATGTGGATAAGGATGTGTGTGTGACCTGCAGCATTATTATACATGGTCAATAGTTTTATAGAGAGATAATGTGGCTATATACTGCTGGTATCTTAACAGCTACTTGTGAAGCCTGGTCAAATCAGTTGGAAGAGCAACAACTGACAAAAGATTAGAATGCTCTGTCAGTTTATGTCTATCGTATGGAACACATCTGTATATCTGGTCATCGCAAAGCTTTGATGGCGTATGACATTATGATAGCTGCTTGTTCATTATCTCTTGTCGATAATGCAAAATAGATAAAATGTTAAACTCGCCACTCACTAGAAGCCATGGTACAGCATTTCTTTTATTTTTCGTTATCCGCAATATCATTTTCCATTGTTACACTGATGACACACGACTGTATGTTTCAGTAAAACTACATAAGAGACATCAAAGAGAGTCTTTATTCCCAGGTATTCAAATATTTCAATAAAGCTGTTAAAACACAACCTACATGAACTACATAACCCAGATGTTATTACGCTTTAATACTAGCCTGTCACGATGCTTACATTATCTTTTTATTTTCTTTTAAAAGTCTCAACTAATATATCTCACATGGAATTATAAACAGATAGCTTTTTCATCATTCTGCAACCATCAGAAATATCTGTATTTTCTCTACTTGGCTATCGAACCCGGTTTCTTCTTTCTGTGAGGCGACAGCACTACCACTGTGCCAACAATCTACTATTGAATTAAACTATATTCTTAACATGACCTTATACAATTGAAACCTCCAATACACAGAAATGATGGTTGGGTGGAGGTGCAGTTTCTATTAAGTCGATAATTGGTTTGAAATCTCTTATTGATCTGATTGAATAACAGCAGGTAAATGTGCGGTAAAGAAAAAAATCTGTAAATGGGGGAAAAATGAAAAAGAAAGGATTGTGGATATGTCTTTTTTCCTGTGAAAGGAGAAAATGACAGCGACATTAGGAGAGGGACGAAACGCCCTGGAGCAATTTGCTGCACTGTCAGTAGAGCACAGAGATCTCTTGAGAGACAGAGAGCGAGTCAGAGAGACAGAGTGAAATAGAGAAAAAAGCAGAGAGATAAAGGAGACATAGAAACTGTGACATCACATATCTTCATTGCAGTATCTTTGTCTGACTGTGTGTGTGTGTGTATGTACAGGTGCTGGTCATAAAATTAGAATATCATAAAAAAGTTGATTTATTTCAGTAATTCCGTTCAAAAAGTGAAACTTGTATATTACACACATTTATTACACACAGACTGATTTATTTCAAGTGTTTATTTCTGATATTTATTTCGGATTATAACTGATAACTAATAAATAAAAAAGTGTAGTTTTTAAAAAAAAATATGGCGGAGAGTCATAAAGACTGGACTGCAACTGGAGTCAGTGCTTCAAGAACCACCAAGAACAGACATATGCAAGACATGGGTTTCAGCTGTTGCATTCCTTGTGTCAAACCATTCTTGAACAAATGACGGCGTCAGAAGTGTCTAAAGAAGGGACTGGATTGCTACTGAGTTAAGTTCTCTAATGAAAGTAAATTTTGCTTTTTTCTTTGTAAGTCAAAGAAGTCTGGAGGAAGAGAGGAGAGGCACAGAATCCATGTCACTTGAGGTCTGGTTTCCACAGTCAGTTATGGTTTGGGGAGCCATGTCATCTGCTGGTGTTGGTCCTCTTTGTTTTCTAAGATACCGGGTTAATGCAACTGTCTACCAGGAAGTTTTGGCACGCCTCATGCTTCCTGCTGCTGACCAACTTTTAAGAGATGCTGATTTCATTTTCCAACAGGACTTGGCACCTGCACACAGTGCCAAACCTAGAAGTACCTGGTTTTGGGACCATGGTATCCCTGTTTTAAATTGGCCAGCAAACTGACCCTAACACTATAGAAAATCTATGGGGTATTATGAAGAGGAAGAGGCAACATGCCAGACCCAACAATGCAAAAGAGCTGTAGGCGACTATCAAAATACCTAGGTTCCCATAACACTTAAGCAGTGCCACAGACTGATCGACTTTATGCCACGTCGCATTTCTGAAAAAAATCAACTGTTTCATGATATTCTAATTTCATGACCAGCACCTGTATATTTGTGTATTTGTGCTTGTGTGTGTGCACGTGTGTAACAGATAGACCCTGAGATACTTACAAGGTGGCCATTTTTATGGATACATGCAGATATATACAGGGGTTAGACAATGAAACTGAAACACCTGGTTTTAGACCACAATAATTTATTAGTATGGTGTAGGGCC
>JAOUQV010151443.1:4205-15540 GCA_028565295.1 Aspidoras spilotus
GTGTCCAGATACGGTCACTAGGATAATGGACACATCACTTAAAGAGGTGGCACAAATAGACGACATCACCCAATTCCGCATGAATACTAATTAGAACTATTTTATTCAACCTGTTGTGTCTAAGCTATTTAATCTTTTTTTGACTAATATTTTTGCCTCAACAGAACACAGCATGTTCAAATGGCCCCAGCATGTTCAAATGGCCCCTGCATGTTCAAATGGCCCCTGCATGTTCAAATGGCCACAGCATGTTTCAAAACCATAATAGAATATGGCCCATACAGGATATTTGTGCCTGAGTGTATAGTAATTCTTATCTATATTAATCAAATTTGAAAATAAATTGCAATGGGTGACCAAAATGACCAAGCAAGTGAGTTAAAAAAATATTTAAATTTAAATTAAATATTTTATGTCTTGTATGTTCTAGATAATCGTGTATCTTGAGTCTCAAGGGTTCTTTTAAAGTCTATCATGAATTAAAAAAATACAAATTTTTTGTTAGTGTGTGTATAAGAATTAATTTGTGACACATGGAAAAATGTTTTTTTTTACCTTGTCCTCTGAGAAAAGCCTTTAAAGGTTTAAAATATTCTAAGGTTTGCATACCATGCATTTAATTACACATATGACACGATCTTTAAAGTATTTGGTACTGATGGTTTTACAGGAGTTACAGCAGAATAAACAGGCCTCTTTCGAGTAAATCGCCCTGTATTATCACTTTTCTGTTTTTATTAAAACATGCCTTTTTCTTGCAGGGTAAATCAGTAAAAGGGTAAAAAAAGATTTAACATTTCCATATCTGCCATTATTACCTCCTCATGCCGGAATAACCCTGTGCACCTCCTCATCCCACCCTTCAAATACAGGACTGTGTATGGGTTCTTATCCTGTTCAGACACATACAGTAACAGTGATTAGAGTCTGACGGTGGTGTCACATTGTTCATAATCCGTGTTGCAAACCTGTTACCCTCCACTTGGGACGAATGAATGAAGAATGTTTGTGAAGGTGATATTTGAGCGTGTTTACATTTCTGTTGCGCTTCTTTGTGGACCAGATTTGGACATGCCGGAACAGACGGTGGTTGGACACCCTGAACGTCGCCCCAGGGTGGAAAGCATGGGTTGAGACTGGGCGGGGGGTGGAGCGGATAGGGATTTAGGAATGATGCAGGATGAAACCGTGTCTGGGCATGATAGGAAAAAACCAAAGTAGATGCAAGAATGAACATGAGCTAGTTCTGTATCTTTTCACTAGGGTTTTCTCTCTTTGTATAACTGTATACAGTAATGATTAATAATGCCTCTATCCGGTGTCACCCAGAAGAGGTGGGTTTTTATGGAGTCTGGTTTCAAGATTCAAGTTTTTTTTCCTGCTGGAATTTGTGCTAATATACTAATGCAAAGTATATAAATAAAATGTCTATAACTATAATACACCCAATAATCATGGGTTGGTCAACCATTTGTATTAATTACAGAATGCAGACATCAGGGGACAGATTCTGCAAAGTAGCCAACATCCTTTATAGAAAAGTCGACCCAGGTCACCGACAATGTCTGGCAATAATAACTAGAAGAAGTGTTCTGTCCTGAAAAAATAAATGAATCGAGAAGATGAATAGAGAAGGACCCAGAGAGCTGTCCACATTGGCAACTGAGTGTGAACTGATTATGTTGGCTGGACAAGTGACTGAGAACTATGTGACGAATCATTAGCAAACTAAGACGATGATTGACGTCTGATATAGAGGTGAAAACGGTGCATTTGTGACTGCAAGTTCAGAATATAAAAAACATTTTAAGAAAAAGTGTGAAACATTATTGATGGATATACCAAGTGTATTGAAAAATCAGTGACATAGAAGGATTCTGAGTGTGGATCATTTTTGACTGTAAATCAGACACATTATTTGGTGTTAACTAATAAAATTCATCTGCAAAATAAAACAACAACACAAAAACAGTAAAGCTACAAATATCCTAAAGTTAAAATTATGTGTCTGGACTATCCATTAAAGACATATACGTATAGGAATGGGGTTGGACCTGCTGCTGAAAAGAGTATTGGTAAGTAGTAGTATTGGTGACCTCACAATGCCTCAGCCCCTGTTAGGCCACCTCGTATGAGAGTGTATTGCAATAAAATGCCGAAAAACCAATAAAATGCACAACTGATGATGTGTCGCACTGTTATAAAGATTAACATATAAAAATGATAAGGAATGTAAAAAAAATAAAGCAGCAGCACACTGATGAATGATATATATATATGTATACATATAAATGTAGAGATCAGATTTCATGTAGACATTTTTCAGTGAGTGATGATTAGTTTCCAGCCCCCGTGTGCTGCCTGAGGGTTGATGGGGAGGGTGTTTTTTTGAGTTTCTCCCACTGTAATAAATGATCGAACATCCCTTTCTTCTTCCAGCTCAAAATCTCAGTCAGTCTGCACTGTCTACTTCTCTCTGCAATGAAAGATAATATTTCAGTTTTATTCACGTTACTTTTAATCCACACACACAACGCAAAATGTGGAACTGATTAAAGCTGAAACTCTCTGTTATATACATAACAAATATTTAGTATTTTTTTAAATATAGTTATAGTCACTTTATAAATCATAAGAGGGAATTATGGAATGATAAATTATATTAATTATAAATCTAATAATTATTTGATTGTGTTCATATCTTCCAGTTGGATTTTAATTTCCCAAAGCAATAATAGCAACAAAAATCCTAATGTCATTGGCGGTCAGTTTGATCTCTTGCTTATGTTGCTTATGTTCACAAGTATCTTATATGGTATAGAAATTAAAACTGCTGAGCAGAAGGGCATTTCAAATCCCAACACTGCCAGGCTGACACCTTAAGCAAGACCCTCTACTCCAGGGCTGTCTAAAGTACAATCCACAGACAAATGCGGTCCATGGTTCATTTTCAGTTGGCCCCAGCATTTTCCAAAAACATAATAGACTATGGCCCACACTGGATAATTGCATTGTAATTCTTAAGAGTCTTTATTCACCAAATTTAAAAACGAATGGCCATGGGTGACCAAAAATGATAGACCCAAGAAAAGAAAAGCAAGTGAGTGCAAACATATTCAATGCAATGGGAAATTGCGTCTGTTTGCATAATTTACCAACATCTTTGTAATTCTTCCAGCTTTACAGGTATATCTCAATAAATTAGAATATCATCAAAAAGTGAATTAATTTCAGTAATTCAATACAAACAGTGAAACGCATACATTATATAGATTCATTATATAGATTCATTATATAGATTCATTACAAACACAATGTTATATTTCTAGTGTTTATTTTTGTTAATGTTGATGATTATTGCTGACAGACAATGAAATCCCAAAATTATCTCAGAAAATTAGAATATTATATATAAGACCAACTGAAAAAATATTTTTTAATGCAGATATTTTGGCCTACTGAAAAGTATGCACAGTAAATGCACTCAATACTTGGTCTTTTTGCATGAATTTCTGCATCAGTGTGGCATGGAGGCGATCTGCCTGTGGCACTGCTGAGGTTATGGAAGCCCAGGTTGCCTTAATAGCAGCCTTCAGCTTGTCTGCATTGTTGGGTCTGGTGCCTCTCATCTTCCTCTTTACAGGCAAGTTTGCTGGCCAATCAAGCAGACTGATACTGTGGTTTTAAACCAGGTATTGGTACTTTTATCAGTGTGGACAAATACCAAGTCCTGCTTGTCGGCAGAGGAAAGCATGAAGTGCGCGAAAATTTCCTGTTGGACAGCTGCACTGACTTTGGTCTTAATATAACACATTTTACCTACGCTAGCAAATGACATGGCTCCCAAAAGATTACTAATTGTGGAACCTTCACACTAGCCCTTAAGCAGCTTGGATTGTGTACCTCTACCCTCTTCCTCCAGACTCTGGGACCTTGATTTCTAAATGAAATGCAAAATTTACTTTCATCTGAAAACACATTGGACCAATAGACAACAGTCCAGTTTCATTTCTCCTTGGCCCAGGTAAGATGCTTCTGGCGTTGTCTCTTGGTCTTGAGAGGTCTTGAAGCACTGACTCCAGCAGCAGTCCACTCCTTGTGAATCTCCACCAAATGTTTTAATGTCCTTTTCTTGACCATCATTTAAACCTTTTCTACCACCTTTTTCCTTTCACTCAACTTTCTATTATTATGCTTTGACACATCTCTCTGTGAACAGCCAGCTTCTTTAGCAATGACTTTTGTGGCATAACCTCCTTGTGGAGTGTGTCAGAGACTGCTAATGTCTTCCCCATGATTGTGTAACCTACTGAACCAGACTAAGGGACAATTTTAAACACTTAGGAAGCCATTGCATCTGTGACCAAGACAGCAAGTCTCTGTGATGTATCAAGAGCAACTTTGGGGTGTTTTGGAGAAGCAAGTCAGGAAACGTTTTTCTCCACGAGCATCACATAGTGACCTGGCAACTATCCTGCAAAAAGAATGGAATGCAAAAAATCTCTCTGACCACTGTGCAAGACTTGTATGTGTCATTCCCAAGACAAATTGATGCTGTTTTGGCCGCAAAAGGAGGCCCTACATCATACTAATAAATTATTGTGGTCTAAAACCAGGTGTTTCAGTTTTATTGTCCAACCCCTTGTACACTCAACTCCTCCCGAGTGGTTTCTCCGTAGCCTGCAGTAATCCGTTCATAAGGACTCAGACTGACAAGTTCAGTCACAGACACGTACAAACACGTCTCTTATAGACTAAAATATTCAGTGTCTGAACTCTGACTTGTTCCATCCTCAATGTTTTTACATTTATTGTTGTATTGCAGAAATGACATGTTGTCAGTTTGATAAACGGATCTGCTAATGACCTGCAGGTGACGGTACACAGTTATTATACAGGAAGAATTTAGGAAATAGATGTTTAAGACTGTAATTTCACTATGTTTATAATGTATATAGTAACAGGAAATGGAGCAAAGAATTGTCCATGATATCTTACAGTAACTATGGTGCATTTATTAACAAATACAGGAGAACCGCCAATGAACCCATGAGGCCATTATTTTTTTTTACTCTGGGAAATCACTCCTGTCTTCACTGACCCACTACTGCCACCATTCTTTTTCCATTGGGCCACCACTGCCCACATTTGAGACATCACTTCATTTATTGGCAGAGTATTGCCCCAATATTAAGCCCCACTGCTCCTCCTTGAGCCACAAGTGCTTCCATCAGTGTATCATGGCCCACAATTTCACTATTACTCTATCCATTCGGCCACCACTACCTCTGTTTTGATATTAAACAATCACTGCCCCATTTGAGACATCACTGCGTCCATTTGCACACTACTATTTTACTACAGCCTGCATTTTGAGAAAACCACTATCTTAATATTGAACAAAGCACTGCCCTATTGAACCACAATTGTACCCATTGGGTCACTATTACATTGGTGCACCACTATCCCCTTATTAAACCACCACTGCACCATTGAGCCATTATTTCTTTCACTAGGCCACCATTGTCTGCATATTGAGCCACAACTGCCCTGCATTAAGCCACTACTTCCATATACTGAGCCACTATTGTATCCATTGCCTCCATACACTCATCCTTAGGGATGGCCTGGTCCGGATGGAAAAACTGGTTGCTCATTTGGTAATTTGGTCCATAAAACTAGCACAAAATAATAGATAATTTGATAATTATTTAAGTTACAGATAATTGAGGTTCAAATCCAAAATGCAGGTGCAGATATTATATTATATAACAGAGTTGTTATACACTATTCATTGTTCACAACAAAAGAGTATAATAGAGCTGGAAAAAGGGTTCACCTTCAGAATAGCTAATGTTGTAAATAATTCAGGTGTACACAGGTGTGAAATAAGTGAATTAGGGTGTGTGTTTGTGTGTGTGTTCACCTGTAATCAGATCCGAGCTGTATTTAAAGCGTCACGTTGCACTCTGACGCATGGTGCTTATTCATCTGCTTTTTTGTAAAAAAAAAAAAGAGAAATATAACTAAAACAATAGTTGATTTAGTCCCTTTTAGTACCAAAGGAAATGAAGAGAATGCTAATAGACAAAATGCATTATATAATCGTTATATAATACATTATATAACCATTATATAATACATTAGCATAATCATATGTACAGGCATTAGAGCGTGAATTAGGATGTATCACCTAATTTATGTAGATGTGCGTCTCTATAAATCCTTTGGAAACAGGTGATATTTTGTGTGAAGCAATGTGCTGGAATGTTTGCCGGAGAGCTCACTGAATTCCTGGCAATCAATTCGGGAAATGCTTCTTCTCTTAATCCCAATTTATCCATCTATCCATTACTTATATTCCACTTAATCCAGAAATGGTCACAGGGCACCAGGGCAGGAACAAGACTAGACCGGACATCACTCCATCGTATGGCACACATGCATTTTTGCATGGGCAGAGCCATGTCTGACTTGCTACATAATAAACAGACACTCGTTTCTCCAACAGAATCAGAAAATGTTCAATGATGTCATCAGTACAGCGTCTTCTTCTCTTTCCATCTATTACATGCAATCATTTTTCCTGATAATTTTTCAACAGTGGGACAACTCGGGATATTTCCGTGTGGAGTTTGCATGCTCCCTCTGTGTTTGCTTGAGTTTTGCCAGGTACTCTGGTTTTCTCCCGTATTACAAAGACATGTATTTTAGGTTAACTGGTGTGTCTGAAGTGGACCTTAGTGTGTGTGACTGTCTGTGTGTTTGTGCCCTGTGATAAAGTGGTAACCTGTCTAGATTTGATCGTGCGGATTAAGCAGAAGACAATGAATAAATGAATTAATGAATACATTTTCCAATACTGATCCCAGAAATCTTGACATATTAATTTTCCCAATAATAGACGACTTTTGATCCATAATCTGGCATTTACTATCCGATTCCGAGTTTTAATATAACCTGAGAGTTGATAACTCTTGACTCTTCTTTACAGTACAGCATTTAAATTATACTGTATATTTGACACTGGGATTTACTTGAAAGAGGTCCTGTATATCATGTTGTACATAATCTCCCGTTATGATGACACAATATGAAGCCAATAAAATACACTACGTGCATTTATGTATGTGTAATCGACTGCACAGAACGCAAACCTTTTAGAACCTTTTAGAACCTTTAAACCATCCAATTTTGTCCCATTTCTTTCCAGTGTGTCAACAATTAATTCAGTTAATACTATCAGGAAAGAAAGTTCATCTTTCCGATAGATATAACAACCTTTAGAACCCTTAAAATCCCTAGATAAGTGTCTGTTTAGTAAAGACATGCTATACTATATAATATATAAATATTTAATATTAAATCTCTGTATATTAACAGCAGAAATCATGAGGTTTTAGCCGAAAGCTCACTTTTTTGGCAGAATTGAATATTGATCATGCTTTTTGATGCAGTACATGACGGTGATTATAATATTTCTGTATTAGATCCCTATTTCCTTTTATGACATGATCTATCATATTTATAACAGCAGGGTTTCATTGCATGTGTTGCTTTCATATGGTGTCACTCAGTGGGAACAAAAGTAAGAATAAAAAAACAGAGACAAAAAACACTCCGGGCTATGACGCTCATTCAGTTCCATATGTAAGTATATATACATGTTTTTTTTCCTGCATGTAAGTTTTAGTCTTTCTGGAGAGATTTCCAACTAGAGATTAAAGAAATTTTATAGAGCGTTCATGGTGTCCCCTGGATTAGGAACACCTGTCAGGTATATAATCCATATGAAGTTTGGTGGTTATGTAACAATCGGCTTTTGTAGAATACGAGATGATACTCTGGTTTTCCTCCTAAACCCAAAGGCATGCATGCTAGGTGAATCTTTCGCTGCTTTACACACCGCACTATCCAGATTGTAATTAATTATTAATGCATTATTTAATTAATTTTATTTAAAAAAATTATTTCTATTTGAATCAGTTCATTCTTAAATCACTGCCAGCCTTTGGAGAATTTGATACAGACCGGATAGTAATCTCAGAAAAATTGGTACTAAGTACTTTAAGGTTTCTCTACAGTACTGTACTGCATACTAGGAATCAGTTTTTTTTCTCGACTCTCACACTGTATTTTTTACGGCTTGCAGCGATACACGGTCGGCTTTCATCAGATTTGTTCTAACCTGCCCTGGTGCAAGCTCTCCTGCCTCTGCCCGGGGGTTTCCTCCTTTACTCTGTTCCACCCTGAATGTTTCTGTGGAACAGAAGGAGCATTGTTCTCTGTGCTACCTGTAGCAGGAGGAGTTCTGTCATTCAACAAACCACAAAAATAAAGCTGAAGGGCGGGAAGAGGAAGAGAGGGGAACCAGCGCAAGTGTGAAAACAAAACAAGAAGAAAAGAACAACATTTACAAAGAGAGAGCGAGAGAGAGAGAGAAAGACAGATAGAGAACCCAGAAATATCAGTTCTGTCCGTCTTCTGCACACTTCCTGTAAACATTTCTCCTGGAGTTTTTGATTATTACTCTTTTATTAGCTCCTAAATCTGCTCTCTGTCAGCCAGAGCTCAGCTCACACCAGGCGTGTGTTCTGCACAAAGGTAGCTCTGTTGCCCCAGACGTGGCACTGGCGTGTAAATTGAAGTGCTGCCAAAAACTCTGACAGCAACTCCCCACCCCCTTCCCCAGCTCTTCTCCTTCCACTTTTCTCCACCACCTGAAGCTTATTAAAGATAAATCTGTGCAGCGGCACTGAGAGGCGTAACCTAAAACCCACAGTGACTTAAAGGAGGAGGGCAATAAATCTTTCTTTACTTTTTCTTCTCTTTCTTTCTCTCTTTCATTATATATATATATATATATATATATGTATATATATAGAGAGAGAGAGTATACAGTATGTACAGAGTGTTCCTGTTGCCCACACATGCCCTTACTTAAGTCAAGGATAAAACTAAAGTGAGAAACACAATGAATTACTACTGAATTGAATCCAATTCCATATGTTAGTATTTCCACATACCAAAAACATAAAGAGAACACTAAAATAACACATTAGATCTCAATAAATAAATTATTTCAGTTAAAAACCTTTATTTATTACATAGTGAAATGTGTTAATAACAAAATAACATAAAAGTGATAAATGTAACAAATCTAAATGATTGTCCAATGGAGATTATAATCACATTACAGGCTCATCCAACTTCAGTGGAAGTTCCTCAAGACAAGTTTAAATAAAGCTCAGTAGAGTCTGTGGCCTCCATGTATGTCCTGGCATATGCCTGTGACACCTGGGCATGCTCCTGATGAGGCAGCGGATGGTTTTCTGATGGAACTCCTCCCAGACATAGATTAAAGCATCTTTTAACTTCTGGACAGTCTGTGGTGCAATGTGACATTAGTGGATGGAATGAGACATGCTGTCCTAGATGTGCTCAGTTGGAATTATGTTTAGGGAACGGGAAGGCCAGTCCATAGCATTAACGCCTTAATTATGCAGGAACTGCTGATACACTTGACTTGCATCAAAAGGAATCTAGGGCCCACTGCACCAGTATGTGGTCTCACAATATGTCTGAGGATCTCATCCCGGCACCTAATGGCAGTCAGATTACCTCTGGCTAGCTCAGGGACGGCTGTGTATCTATCTAAAGAGATGTTCAGAGTAGCAGAAACATGCATACTAGTGGCCTTCTGGAGCTCATTTTGAAATGCTCTGACAGTGCTCCTCCTGTTCCTCCTTACCCAAAGGAGGAGGTAACTGTCCTGCTTCTGGGTTGTTGTGATCCTACGGCCCTCTCCACATCTTCTGGTTTACTGGCCTGTCTCCTGCTATCTCCAACATGCTCTGGACAGTGTTGACAGACACAGCAAACCATCTTGCCACAGATTGCATTGATGTTCTTGAATTAGATGCACTACCTGAACAACCATAGACACCGTCTCATGCTGAGTGAGAGCACTGTCAAAATTCAAAAGTGACCAAAACATCGACCAAAAAGAATGAGAACAGACAAAATGGTTTGTGCCCAAATAACCACTCATTACAACCAAAAATAATAATAAAATGGCCGGTGAATGTATATATATTATCTGGTAAGCTGATAGTTCTAAAGAACCCAATCTCACCAAAAGTATACAATTTTTTTTTAGATTTTATATAAACATTTAAAAAGCAGTAGTAATAGAAGGCTTTATGAACAACTAGTTTGCCATAGCAGAACCTTAAGTCTAAATATGCCTGAGATTGAGCCCCTGAGTAGTGGGAGTGACTATTATCTTCTGTTTCATGACTCTAGGGCAGTTAGAGTACCTCTGGCTGGCACAGGGAGGGCTGTGCATTTCTCTAAAGAGATGTTGTAGGCGGCAGAATGTATCAGCGGCATCCCCAGATTCTGTTACACCTGTCACATGCTCAATGTAAGCTGCTTTTATCTGTGAAGAGATAAACTCTCTTGATCACTCTCTTGATCACCTATCTCTTACTCTCTCTTTTTAAATGTTGGTTTATCCTTCTTGTTCTGTTTTCACACTTGCACTGGTTTATCTCTCTTCCACTTCCCGCCATTCAGCTTTATTTTGTGAAGTGTTTTAATAAAAGAAAGTAATGCTTAAAACAGAGAGAAACAGAGCAGAAGGGGGAGGGGGTGATGGGACATTTTAGTTATAAAAAAGTAAGACAAGGTAGACCAGGTGGACTCTTTCCCAGAGCATAAAAAGCAAACAATTTAGAGTTCTCCAGAACAGATATGTACATTGTGATACTTTTCAAGCCCAAACTGCCAACGAGCATTTTAGACATTAAAAACACACTTGCGATAAATGTTATAAAACTCCATATGTAATAAAAAGCACAGAATGTGTAAATCATTGTGGCATTGCAAAGCGCTACCAGCCAATAAGGGTTCGAAAGAAAGACATTTTTAATTTCAGTGGAAAATCTGGGCTAGACTTATTATACTCACTATAAAAACAAAATAGGCATCTGGTTGGATGTGTGTTTGAGGCTTTGAGAGTGATGGAGGGAGGAATGCTGAAACAGAAAGAGGATAAGTACAAAGTACAAACTGGGATTCAAATAATTTACAAATTTTAAAACTGATATTGTATTCACAATAGAACATAGACAACATATCAAATATCGAAAGTGAGTCATTTTGAAATTTCATGCCAAATATTGGCTCAACTGATATTTAGTGACAGCAACACATGTTAAAAAAAAGTGGGGATGGGGTAATAAGAGGCTAGAAAAGTGAAAGGTACAAACTCATTAGGCCAACTGGAAATAGGTGACTAACATGACTGGTTATAAAAAGAGCATCTTGGTGT
>JAOUQV010151550.1:0-15540 GCA_028565295.1 Aspidoras spilotus
GGTTTCATGGCTAAATTGGACAAACCTGGTGGCCAATCTTCATTAATTGCACATTGCACCAGTAAGAGCAGAGTGTATATGGATGTTACATGCTGGAAGCAAACTGGCTATAAAAGGCAAAACAACTATGAGTGTATGAATTTTAAAAACTTTTTATAATTTACATTTTAATTCTATCTTACTATTATTTAATTATTGGGTTTATATAGGTTTTATTAGTATTACTAATCATTTTAATTTTATTAATAGTGTTGTAATATTAGTTTTTTCTTTTATAACAATTTTAGACCCCAGTCGAGAATATTTCTGTAACACAATAGTAACACAACTGGCAACATAGGAAATGAATTAGACTTTTATTTACTCATTTCTGTTCTTTCCCTGATCCTGAACTATCTTCTCTTCTCTGTTCCTCATTGTCTTTCTGTTTTTTTTTATTTCCATTGTCTAGTTAGAATTTCCGGTAACATGAACAGAGCTCTTATGTTTGTTGGACAGTTCTTTCCATCTGTTTTTAATGTCACTCAAGCTAAAGCATACACACTTTGTCCTCCATATTCTCTCTTCTTTTGTCGTGTTTTTAAGGGCTCCTCCATATCAATCCTTTACTTTACTTCCCTGCTGTACAACTTCTTTTTGATTTCAGTTTTGATTAGTATAGATGGAGTAGGTATCTGCTGTGATATTCAAGGCACCACCCACTGTCTCAAGGATTTTTTAGGCGGTAATCTTAGAAATTAGCCCCAAAAAACCACACCCGCACCACTGACTTTTCATCCAAGACTGGCTATTCAAACAATGGCTAATTTGGTGGGAAAACCGCACACCTGGCAACCCTGATTAGATCAGATAATAATGCAAATAAAAATTTTACTGAGTAAATGACAAGGTTCTCGGAAACTTAACACTGTATTGGAATAACTTGAACCCCTTTCTGAGACTGAGCTCAGTTTGCATCAATAATAATAATAATAATTAATACTTTATTGATCCCTGCATTTAACCCATCCAGGGCTGAACACCTGGAGCAGTGTGCTGCACTCTACTGAGGCACACAGGGAGCAGTTGGGGATTGTGTGCCTTGCTCAATGGCACTTCAGCCATAACTTGTTTAGAGTGGGGTTCGAACCAGCGATCTCTTGGTCCCCAGCCCTTTACCCTATCTATTAAGCCACGGCTGACTCCTAAACAAGCTAAACTGGGGCATAGATAAAGGCAAGGAGTTCTAGGACTCCCTGTAGAAAGCATTGGTTATCAAAATAATTTACAGCCCTTCTCTGCAGAAGATAAATGGTACGTGCGGATGATTATACAGTCATTCTGGTGATGGGGGGAAACACATCCTTAGCCATATTAGAGTCTATTTAGCTGATGTTTCTGTGGAGACTATAGTGATTAAGGGGTGAATGATGCTCTAACATTCATAATGGGTGGCAATGCTACAATTTATCACTGGCCACTTTATTATATACACCTTGCTGGTAAAAGTTTGGACGCCCTTTTGTTATCAGAACTGCCGTAATTCTTCATAGCATTTTTTGGTTGTAACGAGGGGTTATTCGAGTTACTGTTGCCTTCTCGTAGAGATGTTTGTGAGTACAAATCCCAGTAGATCAGCAGTTTCTGAACTACTCAAAAACCAGCCCGCCTGGCACCAACAACCTTGCCACATTCAAAGTCACTTAAAATCAGCTTTCTTCCCCGTTGTGCCGCTCACTGCATTTCAGCAAGTTGTCCTGACCAGCTCTACGTTCATTAACACACTGAATTGTGGCCAGGTGATTGGCTGATTAGATATTTGTGTTAATAAGCAATTGAACAGGTGTACCTAATAAAGTCTTTTGGCTTTTCCCTGCCAACAGGGGACTGGACAGTGTAGCGTCTCCAATCACCGAGCATTACTGCACAAAATCCATTCAATTGAACATATATTATAATGTCACATGTAATACATTCAGAATTACATCATGTTTGAAGGATTCAGCTGCAGATTTGACTAGATTTTAATATTCTCCTACTGGCATGTCATATAAAGTCGAGGCTTTTCTTATTTTTATATGAATATGTTTGTTTCTTTCAATGACACGAGCATCGCAGTTTTTTAAAGAGGCTTCATCAGCCCAATGAGCATCAGCCCATTTCTTTATCTGAATCTAAAGCCCAGCTTTAGTCGCTAGCATAGCTGTTGTAGCTGAATGACCTCATCATGTGATTGCATTAAAGATAATGATGTATTTATGCGTAGGAACTCTTATGTACTGTTTACTTGCTTCATTATGCACTTATTCTTCATCAGTGACTAGTTTTTGGCGGATTGTCCCGACCATGAAGCTTTGAATTTGTGCTATTTTTCAAATATAATAATGTGCCTCAAAAGTTATCCACACTCTGGCTCTTTAATTTACTTAAATTACCTTTCTGATACAAATACAGCATTTCCGGAATAATACCCCTGCTTTTCGATGCACATGTGTCAATGCGCCTTCAAATATGTATATCATACACCCGGGCGGCACGGGGGCGGGGTAGACAGTGCTTTCACCTCATAGGAAAAAATGACCCGGGTTTGACCCCCAGGGAAAAACTCAGGATATCCTTGTGTAAAGTTTGCAGGCTCTCCCATGTTCGCGCAGGGAGCTCTGGTTTCCTCCTACATTCTAAAGACATGCCCGCTAGGTTAATTAGTGTCTCTAAAGTGGCCCTAAGTACGTAAGTAAGTGAAAGTGATCCGTTTGCCACTATGTTTGCACACAGCGGAATTTGTCCTCCGCATTAAACCCATCCATGCAGTGAAACACACATATACACACACAGGTGAAGTGAGCACACGTGCTCTGAGCGGTGAGCAGCCAGCACAGCACCGGGGGAGCAACCAGGGGTTAGGTGCATTGCCCAAGGGCACTTCAGCCGTGACTTGGCATTACAAGGAATCAAAGCTGGGACCTTTCGGTCGCAAGGCTGGTTCCTTAACCACAAGCCTCTGACTGTAACCAACTACTGTAAGTACGACTGTAAGTGTGTGTGTGTCATACAATGGATTGGCACACTGTTTTTTTCAGCCTTTTTGCCCAGAGTTGCTGTGTGGGATTAAGCGTAAGAAAATGATTAATTAAATGAATGAATACCATACACAGTCATCCCTAAGCAATTATTGGCTACACAGATGAGTCAGCTTTCTCCAATACCCTCTTGTGTTGCAAGCTGCAATATTGCGGAATGTGTACCAGTGGTTCCAAATTGTCTGTGCCTTTTAACTTAACTATAGATATATTTGTCATCGTGGCATGGTGTTTCTGTGGGTAGCACTGTTGCATCACAGAACGGTCACCTGGAGGGAGTTTGCATGATGCCGATGTGGGTTTCCTCCGGGTTCTCAGATCTCCTCCTACAGTCCAAAAGCATGTATGCATCCCCTAATTTGTGCAATATGAATTTGTGCATGAAAATGACCTTGCTTCTGTAACATGCTACTATTTGGAGATTGTGGGTGCTGTCATCGTCTCCTACACCTGCGTGTAGGAAATCCTATCACCTCACATCACACGGAATGACCGGTTCCTGCTAAGAATGGACTAAAACACACTCACTACCACACATTATCTATTATCACCCAAATGAGGATGGGATTATCTCAGTGTTTCCTCCTCTTTGCATCTCAGGGAGTTTCTCCTTGCCAATGTAGCCGTCCGGCTTGCTCATTAGGGATAAAATAAAACATTGTAAAAATTGCTACAGAAATAAAACCGAACTGAATCATGGGTGTGAAATGGTGTTAAATAATAAAGAAAAGGGCTACAGTTTCCCTAGACTTGGTCTAAATCCGCTCTTGTTTCTACACGATGATATAAGCGCTGCCAGCGGTAACATTATTGAAATGGATTTATGAGGATCACTGTAGCTGAGGTAAGAACTGCAAATAATGAAGGAATCATTTCACCTTGAGAGAGCGCGTCTAGTCATGTGTAAAAAAAAAACTTAACTGCTGCGATGAAATCACTCATCTGTGAGACAAGGCTGTGCACGTACTGCGGTTGGTAAATGATTTGTATAGAAAATGCAAAGACAAACTAAAAAGAGTAGACTAGGTCATATTTCACCGCTATGCCACGTTCAATAAACACATCTGCCACATAATGGGCACACTGCTGTATTAGTAAGATCTGGACTGCGCACTTAGGGATCAAGTGCTTGTCCTTGTGGGTGATGAAATCATGAGCGTGAGGTCATAGCAGTGGGATCATACACTGTTGCCAGTCTGCGCCCAGTTAAGCTGTGATTCATATGCTAATTAGTGCTGGCTTGCTGCCTATGTTCTTGCTGGGTGATGTATGAGTACAGGACAACAGGTGGAGGCAGACGAGCACGTGGGCCGGCAGCTCGACCTCCCGTCCTCCTATGAAGCTCTTTGGAAAATTGTTTACATATGCTAGGCTGAGGATCCTGCAGTGTAAATTACATGGCGGGGTGGGGGGGGTGCAGCCGGACATATAGGGATTAAGCATCAAGGGGTGGATAAGTGAGCAACACATTACAGTAATAAATCAATTTTACATTTTAAAGCCTTTTTTTTTCTTCGATTAAGAAAAGAATGCAGTGCTGGCATATTGTGAAATGGCTATAATTTCTGCTGGAATGTATTTGTTACTGCTGCGAGAGGGAAATGTCTGGAAACACTTCTAAAGTTTGAATTAATATGCTCATTATAGGTGGGTTGTGTAAAGTGGAGCTTAAAGCCAAAGTCGTAGATTGTTGACCAAGAATTTAATTGTTCAGTGCCATTGTCTTATCTTCCTCTTCATGATTCACATGCATTCTTTATAGGAGACTGTCCAAGACTGTAGGCATACCAGTCAGGGACACACACACACTCTATGCCCACGCTGGTGTAACTCATGTAAAATGAGCCCTGGCTTTGTTCATTTTAATTAGATTTCTGGAAATTGATGGATGCAAATGCATGAGAACTGTTTATGTAACCACGCGGAGAATGTGTAAAAACAGTTCGATCCAAACTTGGGGCATGAACATTTCTCCGAATTCAGAAACTAGTCAGAGTGTGTAGAGTGTGCTACTGGTAGTAAACCTCCCATAAACAATGGCAGAATAAATGCTGATATATACACTCACTGGTCACTTTATCAGGTTCACTTGTAATAGGGAGGACCCTGTTTTGCCTTCAGAACTACCCTAATCCTTTATAGCATAGTTTCAACAGGGATGGTATTCTGCAGTCCTTGGTTGTAACAAGTGGCTCTTTGACTTACTTTTGCCTATCTATGATCTCAAACCAGTCTGCCCATTCTCCTCTGACCTCTCAAGGTATTTAATCCATACAACTGCCACTCACTGGATATTTCCTTTTTTCAGACCATTCTCTGTAAACCCTAGAGATGGTTGGGTGCAGCAATTGGTAGTGCTTTTACCTCACAACAAGAAGGACCCAGGTTTGATTCCGGGGTGGATCGACCTGGGAAATTTCAGTGTGGAATTTTGCATGTTCTCCCTGTGTTGGCACTAGATTATTTTTTTCTGTGTGGAATTCTGTGTGGAATTTTGCATGTTCTCCCTGTGTTGGCACTGGATTATTCTTTTCAGACCATTTTCTGTAAACCGTAGAGATTGTTGTGTGAGAAAATCCCAAATACTCAAACCAGCCTGTGGTGCGGCAATTGGTAGTGCTTTTACATCACAACAAGAAGGACCCAGGTTTGATTCCCGGGTGGGTCGACCTGGGAAATTTCAGTGTGGAATTTTGCATGTTCTCCCTGTGTTGGCACTGGATTATTTTGTTTCAGACTATTCTCTGTAAACCCTAGAGATGGTTGTGTGAGAAAATCCCAAATACTCAGACCAGCCTGTGGTGCAGCAATTGGTAGTACCTCACAACAAGAAGGTTTGATTTCCGGGTGGGTCGACCTGGGAAATTTCTGTGTGGAATTTTTCATGTTCTCCCCGTGTTGGCACATGTTTTCTCCGGGTGATCCGGTTTCCTCAAGGTTTATTTCATGTCTCTATGGAGGCACTTAGTGCATGAATGCATGTGTGCCCTACGATAGAGTATTGCCCTGTTTATGGTCGTTCCTGCCCTTGCGCCCAGAGTTGTCATACCAGGCAATGGCTGTGGGCACCGGCTGGCCCATGACTCCTTAAGGGGTCCAGGGCTAAAAAACAAGATAAAAAATGTCTATTTCTATGTATTATGTGCATTCTACTGTGTGTTTCTAGAAACACGTTATTGACTAGACTGCTCAGCTCTAGTAGTGCAATAGTGCAGTCGTCTTTATATGAAAGGACACATGATACTCATGTAGGAACAGAGATAGAAAGATAAAAGCCGCTTGCTGAGTCCGCTAAAAATCTGCCAGAACGGATTCTATGTTTGAAGGGAAGCTTGTGGAATCTGTCATGTTTTCCTAAAATAGCAACGCCTGCTGTTTCTTGTGTAGGAGCAAATCTCTATCATTTTAAAGACTCGGGTGAGTGTGTGTGTGTGTGTGTGTGTGTTAGGACCAGTTCAGGTTTTTAAAATTCAAAGTGATGACTGAGATCACATTTCTATTTTCTCAGTGTTCTACATCACTTTTCTACATTTTCTTCATTCCGGAAAAAAAAAAGACACACACACCTTTCACCCGTGTGTGATTTCGATGCAATCACACACTCCATATATGCTGCCCCTATTGGCGCTCCATATGTACTCCATCCTACTCATCTTATTGGTTGGTAAAAAATAAAGATAATTGTTGTTCACGGTCTCTTTAGGATTTTATGTCGTCCTCACTTTAGGGCATTTACAAGAATGCGTGTGTGTGTGTTTGTCTGAAAGAAAAATGGCAGTGCTTCCTGCGCTAGGATTAAGATAAAGTAGGACAAACACAAAAGTAATCAAGCTTGCTTAAAAGGCATCTGAGCCAGCTGTTCCTCTTGCACTCAGTGTGGGATTATGGTGTAATGATGCTCTGCAGACAGAGTTAATACAGCTCATCTAGCACCTTTATAAAAGTCGGTGTAATTTATTGCCATTTTACATTTAATGTGTTCGGTTCATGCATTTTAAAATCACTGTAGCCATTAAACCAACGATCTACCAGATTAGATCAATAAATTGTTCTCATCTCAAAGCCTTCTAAATACTGGGTACCTCTTATGCAGACAAAACCACCCCCATGACCCAAAATATGCAGGTCAGAAGCCTACAAATGCTACAAAAGTAGCATGTACAATGGAGCGCTCCAATATGTCAACGTCATACGCCATTATCGCCCTGTGATGCACAGATGTTGGCTGCACAGATGTTCACAGTGGGATATTGATTAGCTGACTGAGCATACCAATCTCTTGTCGGCTGTTGCAGCCCGGGTAGTCAAACAGTACACAATCCCCTGCTGCAGTCCAGCCGTTAGTCAGACATACTGCTAATAGTTCATCTTACAGAAATCACATCAAATCAGCTACATAACGTTTTCCTTTCTGAATGAGATTTCAGCCAGTCGTGCTGAATGACTGCGATTTTCACAGTGGCGAACGATGGCTAATTGAAATCCCACATCTGTCACAGAGCCAGACAGACTGCCTTGTGCAAGGACCTTAAACCTGCATTGTTCAGGAATACAGGATTGTGTTGGCTCACATGGATTAAAGAGAATGACTGAACATCTTGTTATTTAAAGCATAACATATATATTCATATCATATATATTCATATCATATATTTTCCCCACACCGTTACTGATTATATATAGGGTGGGCCATTTATATGTGTGTGTATATATATACACACACATATAAATGGCCCACCCTATATATAATCAGTAACGGTGTGGGGAAAATATATGATATGAATATATATGATATGAATATATATGTTATGCTTTAAATAACAAGATGTTCAGTCATTCTCTTTAATCCATGTGAGCCAACACAATCCTGTATTCCTGAACAATGCAGGTTTAAGGTCCTTGCACAAGGCAGTCTGTCTGGCTCTGTGACAGATGTGGGATTTCAATTAGCCATCGTTCGCCACTGTGAAAATCGCAGTCATTCAGCACGACTGGCTGAAATCTCATTCAGAAAGGAAAACGTTATGTAGCTGATTTGATGTGATTTCTGTAAGATGAACTATTAGCAGTATGTCTGACTAACGGCTGGACTGCAGCAGGGGATTGTGTACTGTTTGACTACCCGGGCTGCAACAGCCGACAAGAGATTGGTATGCTCAGTCAGCTAATCAATATCCCACTGTGAACATCTGTGCAGCCAACATCTGTGCATCACAGGGCGATAATGGCGTATGACGTTGACATATTGGAGCGCTCCATTGTACATGCTACTTTTGTAGCATTTGTAGGCTTCTGACCTGCATATTTTGGGTCATGGGGGTGGTTTTGTCTGCATAAGAGGTACCCAGTATTTAGAAGGCTTTGAGATGAGAACAATTTATTGATCTAATCTGGTAGATCGTTGGTTTAATGGCTACAGTGATTTTAAAATGCATGAACCGAACACATTAAATGTAAAATGGCAATAAATTACACCGACTTTTATAAAGGTGCTAGATGAGCTGTATTAACTCTGTCTGCAGAGCATCATTACACCATAATCCCACACTGAGTGCAAGAGGAACAGCTGGCTCAGATGCCTTTTAAGCAAGCTTGATTACTTTTGTGTTTGTCCTACTTTATCTTAATCCTAGCGCAGGAAGCACTGCCATTTTTCTTTCAGACAAACACACACACACGCATTCTTGTAAATGCCCTAAAGTGAGGACGACATAAAATCCTAAAGAGACCGTGAACAACAATTATCTTTATTTTTTACCAACCAATAAGATGAGTAGGATGGAGTACATATGGAGCGCCAATAGGGGCAGCATATATGGAGTGTGTGATTGCATCGAAATCACACACGGGTGAAAGGTGTGTGTGTCTTTTTTTTTTCCGGAATGAAGAAAATGTAGAAAAGTGATGTAGAACACTGAGAAAATAGAAATGTGATCTCAGTCATCACTTTGAATTTTAAAAACCTGAACTGGTCCTAACACACACACACACACACACACACTCACCCGAGTCTTTAAAATGATAGAGATTTGCTCCTACACAAGAAACAGCAGGCGTTGCTATTTTAGGAAAACATGACAGATTCCACAAGCTTCCCTTCAAACATAGAATCCGTTCTGGCAGATTTTTAGCGGACTCAGCAAGCGGCTTTTATCTTTCTATCTCTGTTCCTACATGAGTATCATGTGTCCTTTCATATAAAGACGACTGCACTATTGCACTACTAGAGCTGAGCAGTCTAGTCAATAACGTGTTTCTAGAAACACACAGTAGAATGCACATAATACATAGAAATAGACATTTTTTATCTTGTTTTTTAGCCCTGGACCCCTTAAGGAGTCATGGGCCAGCCGGTGCCCACAGCCATTGCCTGGTATGACAACTCTGGGCGCAAGGGCAGGAACGACCATAAACAGGGCAATACTCTATCGTAGGGCACACATGCATTCATGCACTAAGTGCCTCCATAGAGACATGAAATAAACCTTGAGGAAACCGGATCACCCGGAGAAAACATGTGCCAACACGGGGAGAACATGAAAAATTCCACACAGAAATTTCCCAGGTCGACCCACCCGGAAATCAAACCTTCTTGTTGTGAGGTACTACCAATTGCTGCACCACAGGCTGGTCTGAGTATTTGGGATTTTCTCACACAACCATCTCTAGGGTTTACAGAGAATAGTCTGAAACAAAATAATCCAGTGCCAACACAGGGAGAACATGCAAAATTCCACACTGAAATTTCCCAGGTCGACCCACCCGGGAATCAAACCTGGGTCCTTCTTGTTGTGATGTAAAAGCACTACCAATTGCCGCACCACAGGCTGGTTTGAGTATTTGGGATTTTCTCACACAACAATCTCTACGGTTTACAGAAAATGGTCTGAAAAGAATAATCCAGTGCCAACACAGGGAGAACATGCAAAATTCCACACAGAATTCCACACAGAAAAAAATAATCTAGTGCCAACACAGGGAGAACATGCAAAATTCCACACTGAAATTTCCCAGGTCGATCCACCCCGGAATCAAACCTGGGTCCTTCTTGTTGTGAGGTAAAAGCACTACCAATTGCTGCACCCAACCATCTCTAGGGTTTACAGAGAATGGTCTGAAAAAAGGAAATATCCAGTGAGTGGCAGTTGTATGGATTAAATACCTTGAGAGGTCAGAGGAGAATGGGCAGACTGGTTTGAGATCATAGATAGGCAAAAGTAAGTCAAAGAGCCACTTGTTACAACCAAGGACTGCAGAATACCATCCCTGTTGAAACTATGCTATAAAGGATTAGGGTAGTTCTGAAGGCAAAACAGGGTCCTCCCTATTACAAGTGAACCTGATAAAGTGACCAGTGAGTGTATATATCAGCATTTATTCTGCCATTGTTTATGGGAGGTTTACTACCAGTAGCACACTCTACACACTCTGACTAGTTTCTGAATTCGGAGAAATGTTCATGCCCCAAGTTTGGATCGAACTGTTTTTACACATTCTCCGCGTGGTTACATAAACAGTTCTCATGCATTTGCATCCATCAATTTCCAGAAATCTAATTAAAATGAACAAAGCCAGGGCTCATTTTACATGAGTTACACCAGCGTGGGCATAGAGTGTGTGTGTGTCCCTGACTGGTATGCCTACAGTCTTGGACAGTCTCCTATAAAGAATGCATGTGAATCATGAAGAGGAAGATAAGACAATGGCACTGAACAATTAAATTCTTGGTCAACAATCTACGACTTTGGCTTTAAGCTCCACTTTACACAACCCACCTATAATGAGCATATTAATTCAAACTTTAGAAGTGTTTCCAGACATTTCCCTCTCGCAGCAGTAACAAATACATTCCAGCAGAAATTATAGCCATTTCACAATATGCCAGCACTGCATTCTTTTCTTAATCGAAGAAAAAAAAAGGCTTTAAAATGTAAAATTGATTTATTACTGTAATGTGTTGCTCACTTATCCACCCCTTGATGCTTAATCCCTATATGTCCGGCTGCACCCCCCCCACCCCGCCATGTAATTTACACTGCAGGATCCTCAGCCTAGCATATGTAAACAATTTTCCAAAGAGCTTCATAGGAGGACGGGAGGTCGAGCTGCCGGCCCACGTGCTCGTCTGCCTCCACCTGTTGTCCTGTACTCATACATCACCCAGCAAGAACATAGGCAGCAAGCCAGCACTAATTAGCATATGAATCACAGCTTAACTGGGCGCAGACTGGCAACAGTGTATGATCCCACTGCTATGACCTCACGCTCATGATTTCATCACCCACAAGGACAAGCACTTGATCCCTAAGTGCGCAGTCCAGATCTTACTAATACAGCAGTGTGCCCATTATGTGGCAGATGTGTTTATTGAACGTGGCATAGCGGTGAAATATGACCTAGTCTACTCTTTTTAGTTTGTCTTTGCATTTTCTATACAAATCATTTACCAACCGCAGTACGTGCACAGCCTTGTCTCACAGATGAGTGATTTCATCGCAGCAGTTAAGTTTTTTTTTTACACATGACTAGACGCGCTCTCTCAAGGTGAAATGATTCCTTCATTATTTGCAGTTCTTACCTCAGCTACAGTGATCCTCATAAATCCATTTCAATAATGTTACCGCTGGCAGCGCTTATATCATCGTGTAGAAACAAGAGCGGATTTAGACCAAGTCTAGGGAAACTGTAGCCCTTTTCTTTATTATTTAACACCATTTCACACCCATGATTCAGTTCGGTTTTATTTCTGTAGCAATTTTTACAATGTTTTATTTTATCCCTAATGAGCAAGCCGGACGGCTACATTGGCAAGGAGAAACTCCCTGAGATGCAAAGAGGAGGAAACACTGAGATAATCCCATCCTCATTTGGGTGATAATAGATAATGTGTGGTAGTGAGTGTGTTTTAGTCCATTCTTAGCAGGAACCGGTCATTCCGTGTGATGTGAGGTGATAGGATTTCCTACACGCAGGTGTAGGAGACGATGACAGCACCCACAATCTCCAAATAGTAGCATGTTACAGAAGCAAGGTCATTTTCATGCACAAATTCATATTGCACAAATTAGGGGATGCATACATGCTTTTGGACTGTAGGAGGAGATCTGAGAACCCGGAGGAAACCCACATCGGCATCATGCAAACTCCCTCCAGGTGACCGTTCTGTGATGCAACAGTGCTACCCACAGAAACACCATGCCACGATGACAAATATATCTATAGTTAAGTTAAAAGGCACAGACAATTTGGAACCACTGGTACACATTCCGCAATATTGCAGCTTGCAACACAAGAGGGTATTGGAGAAAGCTGACTCATCTGTGTAGCCAATAATTGCTTAGGGATGACTGTGTATGGTATTCATTCATTTAATTAATCATTTTCTTACGCTTAATCCCACACAGCAACTCTGGGCAAAAAGGCTGAAAAAAACAGTGTGCCAATCCATTGTATGACACACACACACTTACAGTCGTACTTACAGTAGTTGGTTACAGTCAGAGGCTTGTGGTTAAGGAACCAGCCTTGCGACCGAAAGGTCCCAGCTTTGATTCCTTGTAATGCCAAGTCACGGCTGAAGTGCCCTTGGGCAATGCACCTAACCCCTGGTTGCTCCCCCGGTGCTGTGCTGGCTGCTCACCGCTCAGAGCACGTGTGCTCACTTCACCTGTGTGTGTATATGTGTGTTTCACTGCATGGATGGGTTTAATGCGGAGGACAAATTCCGCTGTGTGCAAACATAGTGGCAAACGGATCACTTTCACTTACTTACGTACTTAGGGCCACTTTAGAGACACTAATTAACCTAGCGGGCATGTCTTTAGAATGTAGGAGGAAACCAGAGCTCCCTGCGCGAACATGGGAGAGCCTGCAAACTTTACACAAGGATATCCTGAGTTTTTCCCTGGGGGTCAAACCCGGGTCATTTTTTCCTATGAGGTGAAAGCACTGTCTACCCCGCCCCCGTGCCGCCCGGGTGTATGATATACATATTTGAAGGCGCATTGACACATGTGCATCGAAAAGCAGGGGTATTATTCCGGAAATGCTGTATTTGTATCAGAAAGGTAATTTAAGTAAATTAAAGAGCCAGAGTGTGGATAACTTTTGAGGCACATTATTATATTTGAAAAATAGCACAAATTCAAAGCTTCATGGTCGGGACAATCCGCCAAAAACTAGTCACTGATGAAGAATAAGTGCATAATGAAGCAAGTAAACAGTACATAAGAGTTCCTACGCATAAATACATCATTATCTTTAATGCAATCACATGATGAGGTCATTCAGCTACAACAGCTATGCTAGCGACTAAAGCTGGGCTTTAGATTCAGATAAAGAAATGGGCTGATGCTCATTGGGCTGATGAAGCCTCTTTAAAAAACTGCGATGCTCGTGTCATTGAAAGAAACAAACATATTCATATAAAAATAAGAAAAGCCTCGACTTTATATGACATGCCAGTAGGAGAATATTAAAATCTAGTCAAATCTGCAGCTGAATCCTTCAAACATGATGTAATTCTGAATGTATTACATGTGACATTATAATATATGTTCAATTGAATGGATTTTGTGCAGTAATGCTCGGTGATTGGAGACGCTACACTGTCCAGTCCCCTGTTGGCAGGGAAAAGCCAAAAGACTTTATTAGGTACACCTGTTCAATTGCTTATTAACACAAATATCTAATCAGCCAATCACCTGGCCACAATTCAGTGTGTTAATGAACGTAGAGCTGGTCAGGACAACTTGCTGAAATGCAGTGAGCGGCACAACGGGGAAGAAAGCTGATTTTAAGTGACTTTGAATGTGGCAAGGTTGTTGGTGCCAGGCGGGCTGGTTTTTGAGTAGTTCAGAAACTGCTGATCTACTGGGATTTGTACTCACAAACATCTCTACGAGAAGGCAACAGTAACTCGAATAACCCCTCGTTACAACCAAAAAATGCTATGAAGAATTACGGCAGTTCTGATAACAAAAGGGCGTCCAAACTTTTACCAGCAAGGTGTATATAATAAAGTGGCCAGTGATAAATTGTAGCATTGCCACCCATTATGAATGTTAGAGCATCATTCACCCCTTAATCACTATAGTCTCCACAGAAACATCAGCTAAATAGACTCTAATATGGCTAAGGATGTGTTTCCCCCCATCACCAGAATGACTGTATAATCATCCGCACGTACCATTTATCTTCTGCAGAGAAGGGCTGTAAATTATTTTGATAACCAATGCTTTCTACAGGGAGTCCTAGAACTCCTTGCCTTTATCTATGCCCCAGTTTAGCTTGTTTAGGAGTCAGCCGTGGCTTAATAGATAGGGTAAAGGGCTGGGGACCAAGAGATCGCTGGTTCGAACCCCACTCTAAACAAGTTATGGCTGAAGTGCCATTGAGCAAGGCACACAATCCCCAACTGCTCCCTGTGTGCCTCAGTAGAGTGCAGCACACTGCTCCAGGTGTTCAGCCCTGGATGGGTTAAATGCAGGGATCAATAAAGTATTAATTATTATTATTATTATTGATGCAAACTGAGCTCAGTCTCAGAAAGGGGTTCAAGTTATTCCAATACAGTGTTAAGTTTCCGAGAACCTTGTCATTTACTCAGTAAAATTTTTATTTGCATTATTATCTGATCTAATCAGGGTTGCCAGGTGTGCGGTTTTCCCACCAAATTAGCCATTGTTTGAATAGCCAGTCTTGGATGAAAAGTCAGTGGTGCGGGTGTGGTTTTTTGGGGCTAATTTCTAAGATTACCGCCTAAAAAATCCTTGAGACAGTGGGTGGTGCCTTGAATATCACAGCAGATACCTACTCCATCTATACTAATCAAAACTGAAATCAAAAAGAAGTTGTACAGCAGGGAAGTAAAGTAAAGGATTGATATGGAGGAGCCCTTAAAAACACGACAAAAGAAGAGAGAATATGGAGGACAAAGTGTGTATGCTTTAGCTTGAGTGACATTAAAAACAGATGGAAAGAACTGTCCAACAAACATAAGAGCTCTGTTCATGTTACCGGAAATTCTAACTAGACAATGGAAATAAAAAAAAACAGAAAGACAATGAGGAACAGAGAAGAGAAGATAGTTCAGGATCAGGGAAAGAACAGAAATGAGTAAATAAAAGTCTAATTCATTTCCTATGTTGCCAGTTGTGTTACTATTGTGTTACAGAAATATTCTCGACTGGGGTCTAAAATTGTTATAAAAGAAAAAACTAATATTACAACACTATTAATAAAATTAAAATGATTAGTAATACTAATAAAACCTATATAAACCCAATAATTAAATAATAGTAAGATAGAATTAAAATGTAAATTATAAAAAGTTTTTAAAATTCATACACTCATAGTTGTTTTGCCTTTTATAGCCAGTTTGCTTCCAGCATGTAACATCCATATACACTCTGCTCTTACTGGTGCAATGTGCAATTAATGAAGATTGGCCACCAGGTTTGTCCAATTTAGCCATGAAACC
>JAOUQV010151861.1:0-15530 GCA_028565295.1 Aspidoras spilotus
AAATGTTTTCCTCCACCAGCATCACGTAGTGACCTGGCCACTATCCTGCAAGAAGAATGGCTTAAAATCCCTCGGACAACTGTGCAAGGCTTGTATGTGTCATTCCCAAGACGGATTGACGTTGTATTGGCCGCATAAGGAGGCCCTACACCATACTAATAAATTATTGTGGTCTAAAACCAGGTGTTTGTTTCATTGTCTAACCCCTGTATGTTGACATTTTTAAAAAAATTTTCTATGCTTGATTGTTTTTTGGTTCCCCAAATTCCCCATAGTACACGAACAGCCCTGATTAATTACACCTCACACATTATACTTGGGATTGATTGATCCTTCAATTTCTGCCCAACTCCATTCTTTGTCACTTATCTGCTGTATGCCTCTGTATGTTAATCCATGTTAACCTCTTCTGATTGGTCAGTTTTAAGGGTTGACATTAACCTTGTGTTTCACACCCAAGTATCTGTGGGTACCCCACACTACAGGATTCTGTACATACTTGGTATTATGGTTCATGATTAGGGTGGTCCCGACTGCACCAGAAGTGGATCGGAGGACTAAAGATTTGATTATTGACTCCCCACATATTAGCATAATCATACAGGAGAATCATTTAAGATCGCCCTAACATTGAAAGACCTTTTACGATTGTCGGGTTAAACAAATAAATTCAAACAGTCCCAATTATTCTGCAATGTGAGCCAGATATATGATATTGATTGATATTGTACGATAGAAAATAAAAATTAAATGTTCAAACCACCTGACAGGAATTGTCTTTTGGTGAAAGGGTCAACAAAGCCAGCAGCTAAGCATTGCTCAGCCATGGTTATCTAAGCTGTATAGACAAAACAAATCCTTGTCAGAGAGAGAGAGAGATAGAGAGAGAGAGAGAGCGAGAGAACAGATGGATGGATGCTCATATGTAAGGGCTGTTAGTGTAAACAGAAACAGATGGTGGCATTCATCCACTCACCAATGATTATTCATATACATTTATTAATTGGTCTCGCCCATGTATCTATTTGAGAGCTCCTCATTGACTACAGCTGTATAAATGTACCAAGGTTAGTCTATCAGATATATCAGATATAACATGCACAAGCAAGCCATCTTCCATTAGGATTTGCTCATTTGTAATAAAACACTTCAAATTATCTTTTCAAATAGATGAGTGAAAAAGGGGTCAGAGTACATTTGGTAAACCAGCTCCAGGGTCAGAAGTCCTTTATTTTTATTGGCTGACTCTGTGAACAGGAACACACTCCCACCTAGATCATGATAAACTAACCATGAAAGTGACCTTCTATAAAGTTTGCACTGTAGAACAAACTCAAATACTCTGTAAATCTCCACAACAAGCACTGACAAGAAAAGCATCCCCTTGTCGAAGACAGAATTCTTTTTAAACATAAGTCAAGGACATTGGACAAAACTGTCAGTTGAGTCCTATATAAGTTGCCACGAGGAACATTAGTGGACAGAAAGCACATCTTGCTGAATACTTATGGTTTTGCATTGTGAACATTCTAGGTAGCATTATACATTGCCAATCAGGGAAAGGGGACAGATGGCACTCGGAAAAAGGTCAAGTGAATGGAAAATCTTTCCCATTCCATTTTTTTCCTTTTAACAAATTAAAAGGTCACTGCCACCTTATCTCTGAGAGGATAACAAAAGCTGCAGGCGCAGACGTGTCCATTCACACTAGCTTGTGGAAACCTGCATGCCCTGCTCCACCTGTCCATACTATTCCACTTTGTGTCTCCCTCACTAACCTTCCTCCATCTGGACAAATAACAGGGTGGTGTGTGTGATAATTATGGAAAATCACATGAGGAAAAATCAACAGTGGTTGGATAAGTTTTATCAGTTATTTGCATTGCTAAGAGACCAGCATTGCATAACGCATTCATGGTCCTTCAGACATCATGTGCCTGTCAATGATTCACTATAGAGAACCAAAACAGCACTTGGCCATTGTCTGAGAAGTTCTATTTAATAAACGAAAAGCAATGGCATTGGACATTTCATGAGGACATTTTAAAATATTTTAATGGAATCACTAGAATCACTAATTATTATTACATTCACTCATTCAATTTTTCTGTTTAATCCACACAGGGTGACATGCCAGCTGGTGCCACCTAGCAACTCTGGGCACAAGAGCTGGAACAACCCCATTCCAGGTGCCAATCAATTATAGGGCACAAACACACTCAAAAACACACATTCACACACTAAGGGCCACCAATTAGCCTAGCATGCATGTCTTTGAAATGCAGAAGGAAACCGGAGTACACGCAGGAAACCCTCACAAACACGTGAGAACATGCAAACAACACACAGAAATTTCCCAAGTGTCCCACCCGGGGATCAAACCCAGGTCCTTTTTGCTCAGAGAAAATAGTGCTACCTACTACAGTACCAGGCCGCTCCATTGTTATATATGTTTTTTATTGTTTCCATGATTTGTAAAATGTTACCATTGCTGCGATCCTGTATTTCTATTTAACACACACTTCATTTCATAAGTAGAGATATAGCATCAACAGCATTTTGAGTATTGTATGAATGCTCAAATGGCAACAGTGTGCCCTGGAGGCCATCACTTCTGAAGCCGTGTGTGGTGAAGTCTTAGTGACAGATTGGCATCCTCTGAGGTCAGCACAGAGCACAACTAATGCTGACATTAATATGCATAGCAGCAGGGCATGGGAACATTGCAGAGGATCATTTTTCTCTTAGCAGATCATTCCCAGATCTATGGGCAACCAGGGCAGTCTAGCATACAGAAGCCAATTAAACAACCAAGTGTGCCACAATCTCCTATTTATGAGTGACTTATAGTTTTGTTGGAAACGAGAGAACAGTTTTCCAAATAATTTCCATCGCATCAAAAATAAACCCTTATTAAATAAATCACGTCTGGATGATTAATTAACATTAATCTCAATCAGACATTAAATGCATATGAGATTTTGTTCTTTACATGTTCTTTATGGAACCACAGATTATCCAGTTGGTCTGGTCTGAGATACTTTTACCCTACTGAAGACTGAAAAACCTACTAAGGACAGCAAATTTTATTTCTGTAAGTGTTTGAGTTAATCCCCTTGCAACTTGTAAAATGTAAAATTAGAAATACTATTGGAAAGAAGATACAGAAAAATAGAATGTGAATGTCTATCTGGTTGAGGTGAGATGCAAAGGTTTTGTGGCTTCTTCCACCATCAGAATGCTGAAAGATCTTGGCATCCATGGACATTCTTTGACAATTAGATCAGTCTATGATGTGGCAAAAAGAAGCAGCCCATGGATATGGATCAAGCAGGAGGACTCCTGCTAGGCTCACTAATCCCCCACCCTCTACCTCACTTGAGAACCCAGGTCACAACATTCCAGGAGGAGAGTGAACAAGGTATGCAGCAAATATTTACAGTAAAAACTGTATTTTTTTACAGATTTGGTACTCAGATTTAATAATCACTGATCGAATATTTGTTGTGTAGATTATTTCTAATAACTGCTTTACAATGGTGTAAACTAACATCCAACCCAAGCAGACTGGATTCCATAGTTTTTCCTCATAGTTTTCTCGACAAATGCGCAATCAAATTGAGGTCTGGGGATTGGGCTGGCCATTTCATAGCATCAATTATGGTGGTCTGGAACCAGGATGTTGCCTAGTTTCTGGTGTGTTGTTGTGTTCTGCCATTTTAAGGACATTTCTCTTTTAGCTGAAGGCAACATGACTTCTTCTACTATTCTGATATATTTTAACTGGTCCATGGTAATTGTATGCAAGTCCAATCCAAGTCCATTATTTTCGGCATATTATCTCCTCTCCAATCAACATCTTGATAATTTTTTTTTAATTTTGTGAAAATGTCTGCAATAAAATATTTTACTAACTGAACAAGGGCTGAAACCTGCAGATCCAACATTTGCTGCCCCCCTTTTTTAACTAAGGGCCATAATTGACATTCTTCACATAAGAAATTACCTCATGATTTGAACTCCACACTCCACACTATTATTTTTAACTGGGTCTTTTTATTAAATCAAATCAAAATCAAATAAAATTTTATTTGTCACATACATAGTATAACTTGCAGTGAAAAGCTTTTTCGACAGTCTGCCCACATCAAAGCTATCAATAAAGATTCAATAAAGATTAAAAACTATCAATAAAGATTTAGATTTAAACTTAAACTTAACCTTAATTTAATGAAAAATATATAGAAAAAAATATGTATAAAAAAGCTAAAAATATAAGTTAAAAATATAAAATTAAAAAATATGAAAATATAGAAATATAAAGAACCAGAATATACAGAATAGTTTCGTAATGACCCAGTTACACCCAATTACATTTACAGCATGCATACTATGAATTTTTTCTATCAATAGCATATAAGTTTGGTGATGAAGTCAGAATTTCAGAATGAAATTGCATGTTGCCACAGTACAGAGTGTGGCACTGACTGTCAAGTCAGTGTCATGGACAGGAAATAGTCTGGGTCTCAGTTTTTCTTTAATTTTCAGTTTTAAAATATTGCTCTATGACAACAATCCATCCTGCAAACTGGTGGACCTGTTGTAGGCTTGCGGTTAAGGAACTGGCCTTGTGACTGGAATGTCCCTAGTTTGATTCATAACTCATAATCTGGCAGAGCTACTTGGGCAAGGCACCTAACCCCGCTGTTAGCGCTGTCGAGGCTATTGTCCTCTGTGAGCACATGTGCTCACCTCACTGATGAGTTAAATGCGGAGGAGCAATTCCGCTGTTCAAAATAGAGCACTTTGACATGACTGATGGAAAATATTATTTTTTATTAGTGAAGTCCATGCCTTAAAGAATTCAGGTCATCCTAAAACTTTAGAAAGAGCAACTACGTACTAAATGTGATTTTTAATTAAATAATTACATATTTGATCTTTTACTAGATTTTGAGCAAATAATAAAAAAATGTTTTGTTGAGGGGCTGTTTTACAAATCCAGAACATTCACCTATTAAACAAATATATTTGTCCAAAGGGCATTGGAGAATGCTGACTCATCCGTGCAGCTAACCACCGCGAGGCGATGATGGCCTATGACATAACTGTAATATTAACCCTGAAACATTAGTGTGTAAGCTAGTGAACTTATGAACAATATGAAGTCCAAGTGGGCAACAAAACAGAATTTAAAATAAATATAAAATAAATAAAAAGCTTATACCCCATGGCTGCGTTTGTACCTGTCCCAAGCCATGGCTGGGCGTTAAAAGAGAAAGGAAAATAATAACAAATATAAGGACAAACAAGGGATACGCAATTTCAACAAAAGAAATAAGGAACACATTTATCTAATCACATGTCCAAAACAGGAATGTAAAACTTAACTAAAATGAAAGCACTGGTGCCTTTAATGTGCTGGTTCAAATGCGTAAGGCAGCGTGACGCAAGAAAACAAAAATAAAACAAAGCAAAAGACGGGGGGAGATGATTGCTTCAGAGCAGTATGCATCCCAGAAGCAGTCAGTGCAAGCAGCACCAATGCTCACAATACACAGAGAGGGAGGTGCTAGAATCAGACAAGAAAATAGAGAGATGAAAATAATTGCACCATATCTACCACTTTCCCTGCCTCAGATTACCTCTGGGTTTCACTCCGTACCTTCGTCCCTAACGGCACGACACAGAGCTGATTAAATAAAGCGAGACTCACACGCATAAGTTTGCGCTGATTGGCGCTATGGTGTCAGTTTATAGCAATGCTGTCTGTCTCTTACAGAATTTTCTAAAATTGTGCCCTATGTTACTGCATTTCACTATATGCTGTATTGTGCTCGTCAAAAATACTTTTTTGAAGTATTTTAGTAAAGATTGCAACAGATTAGATATGACATTGAATATCTTCAGACGAACCGTGGCAGATTCTTTTCAGATGATCTATAAAACATACTGCTTATTTACTGTACCTACAAAACTGCACAAGCTGTACCTTGAACACAATGAAGCACACGAAACATTAATTTTATTTATTTTATTAGTCTTTACTGCACTTTTACTCTTAACCTTTATGTTGACAGATATTATGAAATAGCATTTTTCACAGGAATTTATACTTATTAGTGTCTATGGTTTTTTATTTTGTTTTTGGGTGTCTTGGAAAATGATTTCAAATGTCTTCGGTTGTCACACTTGCTTACTTTAATTCTTTTGCTCTGTTGTTTGATACAGTGATTTATTGACATACAAAAATATGAAGGCTTTCTAAAATAATAATAATAATAATTGATACTTTATTGATCCCTGTAGGGAAATTCTTTCTCTGCATTTAACCCATTCAGGGCTGAACACCTGGAGCAGTGTGCTGCACTGTATTGAGGCGCACGGGGAGCAGTTGGAGATTGGGTCCCTTTATCAACGGCACTTCAGCCATGACTTGCCTAGAGTGGGGGTCGAACCACAACTCTCTTGGTCCCCAGCCCTTTACCCTATCCATTAAGCCACAGCTGACCCCAAAATTAAATCCAAAATTTAATATTAATAACAAAATTTTCTGTTAATATGCATAATATTCATTAATTCATTACTTTTCTATACCCGCTTAACGCTAGTTTTAGGGTCACTGGGAAGTTGGTGCTCACCTGTCAACTCTGTGCACAAGGGCAGGAACAACCCTAGACAGGGCACCAATCCATTATAGAAACACACACAATCACTCACATTCAAACACTAACAGGCAATGTAAAGACACCAATCAGCCTATCATGCACATCTTTGGAATGCAGGAGGAAACCGGATTACCCGAAAAAAAACCCGCATGAACACGGGGAAACCATGTAAACTCCACACAGATATTTCCCGAGGCTTTTTTGCTGTGAGGCCACAGCACTATCCACTGCGCCACCATGCCACCCATATACATTCATATATACATATATTCATACATACTTTAAGAGTATGTTCTAGGAATTCAGTGTGTCCTGAGCTGACACTGAAATGCATACAGTATGAGTACAGTAGAGTCTAAAACAAAAGCAGACTAGGTGTTTCAACAATACTTTATACTTGACATTTTTGACATGTCTGAAAGATACTTTGCTGCATTTGAACAAAATGAAAAATAACAAGGGGTCTCACCTGAGCAGATCTGTTTAAAATGTTTTACTTGCAGGGAAAGAATAAAACTGTCTCACGGATTAAGACTTTTTTGGAGACAGAGAGAGAGAGAGAGAAAATATCTTTATACTCCATCCAGAAATATTGTAAAAAATCTAAAATAATAAATTATGCCAATGATGTTTATGTTACACACTAGAAAGCAATGATAACTGGCAAAGAGTCAAACAGACACCCTTGACTCTTGAAGTCACTTTTGGTTTGTGAAAGGTATTTTCTGTAATGTGATGTCATACACCAGGGGTAGGCAATCCTGAACCTGGAGTGCCTACCCCTTTCATACACTGTCATCACTATGCGATGGTTGGCTACACAGTTGTGTTGATTCGAATGAGATATGCTAACTGAACATCCCAATCTCTTCTCAATTCCTATTACTAATGCACATGGACTTTTCCATAAGTGTGTTATCTACCAAGAATCCAATTTGTTTTTATCAGCTTTTTCTGTTATTGATGCAAGCAAATAAGCAAATAACGTTGTTGTTTCCCTAAATACGGCTGTGTTTTGCTATTGACAAAGTAATTATATTTTAAAACCTACACAAAATTAACAACTTTAATTCGTCTAATTAATTTTAAATCCGGTAACTATTAATATCTATAATATTTAAGTATTTGAATCAGTCTAGTTTAGATTAATCATCCTAGTCATGTTGTCAAACATTGCCAGCGCTTGCTGATGGTTGGCTGCACAGATGTAATTGGTGGCATAGGGATAGACAGACTGACTGAGCATCCCAATCTCTTTTCAGTCCCTGCAGCCCTATAAATTTGACACAGGTGACTGAATGAGCAAGCCACAAGTGGCCAGTCAGATTAAGGCAAACACTGCCACTACATTTAAAAAGGTCATGTAATAGGCTTTTGCTATGGTTGAATGAGCATCCCAGTCTTGTGTAAGGGCAATTTAGTGACACCAATTATACCACAAAATATTTTTGAAATGTGGGAGGAAACCTGAGCACAAAGAGACAACCCACAAGGACACAAGAAGAACATGCAAACTCCACATTGTGAGAAGTAACTATGGGATCTGATGAGTGTGAGTTTAATTACCACTAAAATACCTCCAGTATGACAGATAAGCTAAAAATACATCTACAAACAAATGTGCTAGCTCTGTTACATGACAGTCTACACTCAATAGTGTTTGTCAGAAACAGCTGGACATATCAACCTCTAGCATAGTAAGAAGGTTTGGGCAGAAAGATCGCCAGCTATATACTCACTCCAGCAAGTAACACTCATAGCTGAAGTGTTGAAATGCAATGCACCTAATCCCAAATAGCTCTGTGAACACATCTCCCCACTGTGGAAATAATAGGGGACTATTATTCATCCCCATTATCTGCATAAAATACTTAAGTTAATTACTATTACAAAAAACGTTTTTCTCACAGGGTGAATACTCACAGACCCCTGGTACGAATAACAATGCACTTGCTGTTCATCCCCAAGCTAGTGCCTCCTACATGTCTCCTACAAATGCTGACTCAGCCCTTTGATGGGTCAAACTACTAGCAAAAACACAGCTAATTATGATTGCAAGGCAAAACAAGCACTAGTTTGGCAGGATGAAAAAATGTTGATTGTGGGCTGAGGACTGTAGCTATCCTCTGGGTGTGAAGCTGGGCTGAATGATTAATTATTGTTGTAGAAGTGTAGTGGGTGGGAATGTAGAACAGAGTGGAGTGACTGATACACCCTTTTTTTTTAACTGTCATGAATTAGGTAGCATGGTCCTCTGAGGTTTTTGCCTTCGATAAAAACAGAAGCAACTGCTTTAAAATATCCAAAAAAAACAGGTTGTATTTATATTGCTACAAAGACCATGTGTTCAACATCATGGCTAGTTCATTTTTGTAGATTTTCAATCTAGTGTTTTTATGTAAGTTCCCATAGTGATGCATTTTTTGAAAACCTATTGAAACGCAGCTTCTATTGAGTTTAATGGGGCTTTGGGATAGCGCCGCCTTCCCTGTAAAACAAGATGGTAATTGGACAAACGATCCAAGAAAATCACTTCCACAGGAGCTTAGCATCTCTGGGAAAAATGGACAGTGGAGGAATTGGATGCTGGGTTTCTAAAGTGAAGTAATGTCAAATTCTGCTTTACTTAATATTTAGTTTCTAGCTACTTTTGTACATATCATATTGTAAATAAAAGTACATTTATCACTTAAGTTCTTTATTTCCATTTTGCATGCTGGAGTCATGACTTGCAGGACAACAGCAGTAAGCTTTGTGATATCTGTATACGAGTAAAGTTAAAATTAACTAATGTAATGATTTAGGTCTAAAATCTGTGTTGAACAACCACTATCCGCCCTAAAAGAGATAGGGTTTATGTATATACATACAACAGCCCTTATTAATACACGTATACTCCCTATTGCTTTCCTCAGGTCAGAGATAGCTAGCGGGCTGTACATATAATAATAATAATACATTTCATTTCATAGGCGCCTTTCTGACACTCAAGGACACCTTACAATCACCACAACAATAAATAGACAGAAACAAACAAGCAGCCATTTAAACAGTTGACATATGACTAAGACATAGCAAATGCTATAATCAGGTGTTATAGGCTGTCCCAAATAGATGAGTCTTAAGTGAGGATTTGAACTGTTGGAGTAAGCTTATGTTCCGTAAGTCAGATGGTAGGGAATTCCAAAGTCGGGGAGCAGAGCGACTGAAAGCTCTACTCCCCATGGTGGTGAGACGGGCAGAGGGTACAGTAAGGTGAATAGAGGAGGAAGAGCTGAGAGAAAGAATAATGGCAGACAATGCTAATTTCGTTTGTTTAGTTAAATTTTTATATTGATGTTGTGACCTGCAGTGCAACAATGGTGAACTGTGAGATTTCTATAAACAAATAGGTGCAATTAACACATTTAACTCTTTGAAAAACCACCGGCTGTTCTGAAAGAGATGGGGTTTATGTGCAGACATAAAACAATGCATTTTAATACCCTTTTAATACTCCATATTGCTTTCCTTCGTTTAGCGCTATTAGTTTCCTTCTATCGGGTCAATTCAATCATTCTTTTTTAACACCAAGAAGAAGTCTCATGCATTTTAGTGGCAGATTTCATGCTCTGGGTTTTGCCCACGTCAATACTAGCAAACACTTCCATAGACAGCGGCATAATAAAAAGCAAACAGAAGAAAGATATCATCAAGCACAAGTACTTATTTTCATTCATCTCAAATAGTCGATATAGCGGAATTGTCAAACTGGTGACATATATGGAAAAATATTGTTTTCTCAAACGAATAATGTTATCTCATGGAATATGAATCTCACACAAGGAAGCAAGCGTGGAGACTGCGATTTCATGGGTTTTACTGGATTTTAATCCATGATGTGCACATGATAATCTTAAACCTCAAATACAAAGCATGCAATATTAAATAACCTGAAGCAAAAGATAAACATGTATTGTTTCTGTTCGTCCTGCTAATAACAAACTTTATCACTGGGTGAATACATAATGGTATGTTGTATAGAAAAAAAAAAGATATATATATATATATATCTTCTCCTATAGTAAGGACATTTCAAGTACATATTTTCAACAGTGAAATACGGCTATTATTCTCAACCCCCCAAATCACCTTACTTAAAATAGATATACTAGCAGATCTCCGACATGTTAACATATAATTTTTATTTTCTTTATCTTTCGTCTATTCCCGTTTAGGGGTCGCCAATGCATATCAACTGTTTCCATTGCCTAATTCATGTCCTCTCTCATCACATCTAAAAACCCCCTCTTCACCCTTCTCTTTCTCTTTATCTCTAGTCTGGAAGGTCCATCTCAGTATTCTTCTACCATAATACTCAATGTCTCTCCTTTTTACATGTCCAAACACTCTTTTACCTAATCTTCTAGCATGAGCTGTGCCTTATATTTAATCTTGTCCAACCTTGTTCAACATCTTTATCTCTTCCACATCCAGATCTGCCTCAAGGACACTGTCTCTAAACCATACAGCCGGTCTCCATCTTAATTTGGAATCCAACTCTTAATGGTTTCTCCTGTGGGTCAAAATGTCCGTTGTCTTTCTCAGGAAGAATGTACTTGCCTATTCTTAGCACTCAGCCCTCTTATGATTAGTTTGGCTATTTTTGCCATATAAGTCTGTACACTGGCTCTTTCAGCACCCAACAAATTCACATCATCAACCTGTCCTGGATAACCTCTGTACCCTGGTTAGACAATGGCAATAATGAGTTTGATCATGTGTGTGTGTGTGTGTTTCTGTGTGTTTGTGTGTGTGCAGGAGACTGCAGATACCTGTCCCACATATTTATTCTTCCCCTCTGATATAGTTGTATTTCCCTGGTCTGTATTTTTTATGCAGTTCACATAGTTATTTGGAATTCAGGCCAACACATCTTTGAGAGAGCCTCTCAGCCCTCGAGTCAAGATATGTGCCATGTTCCCTTACCTGCACCAATGTTGTAATAGCATATTTTACCAGGGGACTTAATTATCGGAGTGTTAAAGCTCAGGCAATATACAAACCCAATTCCAAAAAAGTTGGGATAAAGTACAAATTGTAAATAACAACAGAATGTAATGATGTGGACGTTTTTAAATTCCATATTTTATTCAGAATTAAAGAGAAATATTAGGTGATTTTACATTTTGTGACAACAACACATCTCAAAAAAGTTGAGACAAGGCCATGTTTACCATTGTGAGACATCCCCTTTTCTCTTTACAACACTCTGTAAATGTCTGAGGACTGAGGAGACAAGTTTCTCAAACTGAGGAATAGAAATGTTAACTCGTTATTGTCTAATGTAGGATTCTAGTTTCTCAACTGTCTTAGGTCTTTTTTTTTGTCGCCAAATGTTTTCTATGGGTGAAAGATCTGACCAGTTCAATACCAAGACCCTTCTTCAATGCAACCATGAGGATGTAATTGATGCAGTATGTGGTTTGGCATTGTCATTTTGGAAAATTAAAGGTCTTCCCTGAAAAAGTCTGGATGGGAGCATATGTTGCTCTAGAACCTGGATATACCTTTCAGTATTGATGTTGTCCTTCCAGATATGTAAGCTGCCCATGCCATACACACTAATGCAACCCAATACCATCATAGATGCTTGGGTCCTCCTTTTCCTCTTTAGTCCAAATGACATGGCGTTCCTGATTTCCATAAAGAACTTTGATTCGCCACAGTCAATTTTAAATAAGCCTTGACCCAGAGAACACGTCTGCGCTTCTGGATCTTGTTTAGATACGGCTTCATCTTTGAACTATAGAGTTTTAGTTGGCAAGTGCGGATGGCACAGTGAATTTTGTTCACAGATAAGGTTCTTTGGAAATATTTCTGAGCCCATTTTGAAGCATACAGAAGCATGCCTGTATGTGATGCATTGCCGTCTAAGAGCCCAAAGATCATGGGTACCCAGTATGGTTTTCCGGCCTTGACCCTTTCACACAGAGATTCTTCCAGATTATCCAAATCTTTTGATGATATTATGCACTGTAGATAATGATATGTTTAAACTCTTTGCAATTTTACTCCTTTCTGATATTGCTCCACTATTTGTTGGGGCAGAATTAGGGTGATTGGTGATCCTCCTCCCGTCTTTACTTCTGAGAGCCGCTGCCACTCCAAGATGCACTTTTTATACCCAGTCATGTTAATCACCTATTGCCAATTGACCTAATGAGTTGCCATCTGGTTTTGGTTTTGGTTTTTCCAGTCTCTTATTGCCCTATCCCAACTTTTAAGATGTGTTGCTGTCACGACATTTCAAGTGAGCCAATATCTGGCATAACATTTCAAAATGTCTCACTTTTGACATTTGATATGTTGTCCATGTTCTATTGTGAATACAATATCAGTTTTTAACATTAGTAAATTATTTTTATTCACAGTTTTTATTCACAGTTTGTACTTTGTCTCAACTTTTTTGAAACTGGGTTTGTAATAAGCAAGTTCACCATGATGCCTGCAGAAAGCCAGTAAGCCAATGTGGAGGACATGAAGTTCATGAGCTTTACTCTTCAGAGACTGATAGTATTAATTATTCCTTCATTTTCTATACCTGCTTAATCTTAGTTTTAGGGTCACGGGGAAGCCAGTGCCCACCCAGCAATTCTGGGCGCAAGAGTAGGAACAACCCTAGACAGAGCGCCAATCCATCATATGGCACACACACACACAATCACAATGGGTAATTTAGAGCCACCAATTAACCAATTAATCTTGCATCTCTTTGGAATGCGGGAAGAAATTGGAGCACCCGGAGAAAACCCGCATAAACACTCCACACAGAAATTTCCCGAGTCGCACCCCCACTCGGGGCTCGAACCTGGGATCTTTATGTTGTCAGGCCACAGCACTATCCACTGCGCCACTATGCCAGCACCTTACCCCTGGTAGTATTAGCGTTATTGAATCACAACCTTGGTAACATTGAAATCTTTATTTTCCGTCCAGGTTTTACAAGCCTTTTTCCTACAAAAGTTGGTACACTTACTATAAATACAATAAAACTTAAATCTGTGTAAGCACCATGGCCAATCCGCCCACTAAAATGCTTTCTGGAGATTTTCCTCAAAGAATTAAGACTCTTTTTCCATAGACTCGTGTTTTTGAATTTTTTTCACGTTTTATGACATTTTACTCCGCTCTCGTTCCTAGTTGTGATTATGCTCAATTCTTGTGTTTAAAGTGATTTGGGAAGAATATTCTCAGAATTCACTAAGTTACTCAGCCACCAACTAACTTCTTTATCTTAGGATTTCAGCCCCCACTCTACCCATGAAATGGAGCCCATGGATTCCCTGAAGTTGACGCCTGGTTCAAGGGTTTGGGTTCTCAATTATCAGTGGATCCCCCAAACCATAGCACAGATGACCATAGCAAAGCTGATATATGGTAGGGAGAAACTATATCCTACCAGCCCATAGACTGAGTTTGGGTAGCTACCTGTTCTGTGGTAAGCAAGCGAGAATCCAAGACACTCCAGTCAAAGTATATTGGTCCATTTTCCAGAAAATTGATGTTACATACTGGCTTCAGCTTCTCAGACATTGCAGGGTGCAACCTACATTCCATGTATCCCAGCTAAAGCCAGCCGAAAGAGTTCCACACATTAGCCCTAGATAAGACCAAGCTGAGGGCAATTACACGGTAAAGGAGCTCCTAGACTCTTGCCGCTGGGATGGTAAAATACAATATATCATGGCTTGGGAAGTGTATTAAGCTGATGACCCAATATTGTGCCAAGAGTTCCACTATCAACACCCCAATAAGATGTCCCAGCAGACCCAAGAAAAAACAAAGATCTCCCAGAATGCAGTAGACTGTAAGCAAAACGTCCAATCCGCCCAATAGCGTGTGCCAAAGGCTCTGTTCAAACTGCAGGTAGAAACTTTAATTTCCAAGAACCCCTCTAGGCAATCGTTTAGAACACCTGCTGTCTATCTTTCATCTTTTGCAACTGTTTAAGTAGGCTGCTGTGCCCAAGGAACTCTGCAGAGCAATGCGCGTTTGATATCCTGAGACTATTTTGCTATAGACTCATGTTCTTTTTTATGTTTTTCACTTTTAATGACCTTCTACTCTGCTCTAGTTCCTCTAGACAGTCAGTGGATTAGGAATGTTCCACAGTTTTATTGTACTTATATTTATTTTTGTCATTTTGTCTTTTTGGTGGCACACGTTCGATTCACGGGTGGGTTGACCTGGGAAATTTATGTGGAGAGTTTGCATGTTCTCCCATTGTTCATGCGGGTTTTCTCCGGGTAATCCGGCTTTCTTCTTCATTCCAAAGACATGTATGCTGGGTTAATTAGTGTCTGTAAAGTGGCCTTTATTTTGTATGTATTTGTGTGTATGCACCCTATGATGGATTTGCGCCCTGTTTAGGGATGTTCCTGCTCTTGCGCCCAGGTGCTAGGTTTGCACCAGCTGGCCCATGACCCTTCGTGGTATAAGCATGAGAAAATAAATGAATGAATGAAAGAATCATTTGAAAATAAAGCTACTAAATACTGCACTTTTGCAAGTAGAATTTCTGCCCATTCCTGTCTGAAACAACACTAAAGCTTCTCAACATGTTGAATAGGAGACAGATCTGGACATTCAATGACATCTGTCATGAAGCTACACTGTTCCAGTGCCTGCATAATGATATAGTCTTGATATAGCCATAATGGGTATAGTCTTGCTGACATAATATGGAGTTTCTGAGGAAATATACTATAAAAATATTTTATAAGTGAATAATATATTTTATAATATAACTACAGGGGTTAGACAATGAAACTGAAACACCTGGTTTTAGACAACAATAATTTATTAGTATGGTGTAGGGCC
>JAOUQV010152274.1:0-15521 GCA_028565295.1 Aspidoras spilotus
TAAGATCCTACCTCTCTGACAGGCAACACTTTGTCCAGCTGGGGTGCCACGTTTCCAAAAATGCATCAATACGCCAGATTTTTTCACATTCGTAATCTAGCTGTTGGGATTGATTCTCTGATAAATTAGGTGAAGAATATGCCTCTGGAGCGTTAGGCTTGGTTGCATGGGAATAATCCTAGTGGGTTCTGTTACTGCGGAAACTGTGAAAATGTTTGCTTTGTTGAACCTATTCAAAATATACTGGAGAGTTTTCAGTTCTTCTGGGATTAGTTCAGAGGGTTTTGGAGAATTTCGGTCCCTTTCCTTTATTAAACTCTGAAGTGGCTGAATTTATGCTGACTATGTTTAGGAATTGCCTGGTCCTGATGACCATAAGGTTTCCTTACTGGAGATCTATCTTGGCAATAGCCTGATGGATCCCAGTTTGGGTAGTTATTAGTTATTAGGGTTATTAGGCATGGGAGTGATACCACTTGGGTCATGGTTGGTGGTGGTTGTATGCTTTGTAATTGATGTTGTGTCCTAATTCTGGATGAAAAGTACTTGTTGGTTCAGGATTCAGTTGTTTGGTTCAGGAAGTTGTTTTGGGGTTTTGATTGCGGCACGCCTTCCAATTTCTTGGCTGTAGGACTGAGTTTCGAGACTTGAGACATTAGGGCTTTCTCGTTTGACCGGCATTCTTCTGGTATTAAAAAAAAAACTTCCCTTACTAGTTAAGGAAAGGTGACAAGCCACTACCCCTAAATTATGACTGGTGGAGGGGTGAAGATTTTGGATGAACAATCTAGGAGTTTGTTGGCTTTTACCTTTGTTGGCTTTTACTTGGTTCATTCTTTCTACCTTTAACTGATTCTATCTCCTAAGCTAGTTAAAATCTTTCAGCTACAGATACCTTTGAGTTTATATTACACTGTTGAATGGTCTGTTTAAGGGTTTTGATTTCTGTTGCCTGGCTCACTTCCTGTTGCTTAAGCACCATACAATTTTCTTTTAACGCTTCCAGCTCTCAGAATTGTCTTTTGAGCTGAACCAACAACACCACAGCCATTTTACCCTTAGGTGAACTAGACCTTTGGTGAGGCAGAGTCTCACTCATCATTGAGTTAATCTCGGAGGGATGGGTGATATGAATTGTAAGCTGGTAATTCAGAAACACATCTCTAGTGAGTTAGCTCAAAACAGTTTCAACTTCTTCATACCGTTCTTCCATAGTGAGAGAGGTGACAGAACCAAAACATGCTTTCCGTTTGTTTAAGGCGTCTACTTGAGTTTTTGTTCAATAAAGCAAAAGCTTCAGTTTGGGTGGGGGTTTGGAAAAATTAGTGGCTTTTATTGGCTACAGTAGCACACATATACACTTTGAGGAATAAGAGTAAAACTTCTTATTTAAACCAAATTAGTATTACTTGCATATTAAGTAATACTAATGAATTGTTTCCTTAATTGTGTTAAGGACTGATAATTAGTCAAGCAAGGGTATAATTTTAATTAAATGAGAAAGTTTCCTCAAGTGTATCAGGTTTAAACAAGAGATGCTGGGTGCAACAATTGATTGGATTATTCAGTGTTACACTTAGGTATCGCAATCATTCTCGCAATCGAAGCAAAGCTTCCTTAATTCAATTTAAAACTTTTTTTTTGTTTTTAAAAGGGCAAACAGGCATGCAATAAAAGAATAAGTTGATCCAATGATGAATGGATGAAAGTTTGAATATAATTCTTAAAATATCAATCAACATTTTTTAATTGTATGCACATTTGCAATAACTGGATAAATGACACAATTGTTATAGCTATGAATATCACAACTGTATATTTTCTTGAAAAGGGAAATTTCAAACAAAACAAAAACAAAATAAAACACATAAAAAATAAAACTTTTAATTTATGCCTGAATCAATGAGTCATGACAAATAATTGTTGACATTAATGGGTGGTTCAACTAAAAGATACAAAGTGTATACTTGCATACCTCTAGCTTAGCAGCTAACCCAAATGCTAAATGGTTGCAAACAATTTAGAACACAGTATTTGCCTACTTGAACTCAAAAGTCCTTAAACTATTAAATTGAGTGAATCTAAGCTTTCTTTCAAATGAACACTTAATAAGGTTAACTATTAAGCATTAGCAGAACTATCTGTGCCTAATGAAGTGAATGTGTTGCTCTGAATCTAAGATAACCTTCACTATATAGGCCACTTGGTGGCAGTATAGGCCTCCGGGTGGCACGGGACAGTGTCGGCAGCTCCGCCCTCTCTAAGGGTTTTGAATGCAAGCTGATACAGAGTTCACTTTTCTCTGACCGTTTGTTTGATCAGTTTTCCAAATTTGAAGAAATTTTCCTTTTATCATGGTGAACATGACCAGTTAAGATTTTAAAGGTTAGCTACTTTTTTAACCAACTGTAGGGATTCCGTAGACATTTTAGATTCTCAAATTTTTTGAGCAAAGTAATCGACTGGGATTAAACACTTTTATCAAAATAAAGGGATATACGCCTTTATCTGATACAAAGTGTTGTAGGCCTTTATTAAATTAATTTATGATCGTGCACAATAATTCACTGATATTATGTGCTCGATGGTGCTACACTGAGATTATATTTATAAAAATGAACCATTCACAATCACAGCGCATGCATAAATCAACTTTTTAGGCTGTTTAAACAGTCCTAACCACGTGGTGGCAGCAGAGAGTCAGGGAATGACCGCAGAGTAAGAAAGAGAGATCATAGGTTTATCTCATTCAAAACACACACACAGATTGCTGCACAATTGCATTTTATATCTATAGTTTGGAAGTGATGTGCATGGACATAAATCACCTTTTTACAAATAGCTCCTCACATGAGGCACCAAAATTAATAATATGTATAATAATGTTTATGTAGGATTAATTGAGAGGGAGGCTTAATCAAGCATTAATATTTAATATTTTTTTATATTTGATTGGAGCACCACCCACTTTTAAATTTTTATTCCTCAGCCGTGGGATCGGAGTGGATTGTATTATTTAGGAATGATTATTCAAAGCAATCAGAACATATTAACTAAAGGCAGAGACTTACGCTATTGTAAAAATAAAAATGATTAAGTCCCCATATAAGACCAAAGAGTGAATTTATTGAAATATGTTAAATATGGATAAATATACAATTTAAGGATAAAAACAGGTAAGCAAGACGATTTAGTTTGACCATAGCTTTGTGTGTGCATGTGTGTGTGCATGCGGGTGGCTGTATGCATGCAATTGAGTGTGTTTTATGCACAGACTGCTGCAGGAGGACAGAAATTTCTTATTAACACATAAATTTTGTATTACGACAGAAATAGACATATTATTCAATCTGATAAAAAACACAAATGCCCATACAGATCTACCGAATATCGACCAATATTTTCTTTACCTGCGGTTTGAGGTCTCCAGGAATGTGTTACACTGCTTACTGTTCAGCGGGGGTACAACGGAGAGTTTAAGCTCTCTTAAAGGTGTTTGGATGTCTTAGGTGGAGAAAGAAGTTCCCCCTCTCCGGCTTTAGAGCCATCACAGCAGGGCACACGGCGGCATACTCGCAAAGCAAACGCTTAGACTTGACTACGAATGTACCATTACTTTCCAATTCACAGGTTTGCCCTCAGTGAGACGTTTGCTAATAAACCTAAAAGAGCTCTGGTTATAGGAAACTATAGGGCATTAGGGGCACCTGCAGCATTAGTAGAGTGTTTACCGGGGCCAAGGTGCCGGACCTAGCAGGTAATCTTAGGCAAGCCCAGGTTTTCAAAGATGGTTTTTTATGTTGGAGCTAAAGAGTAATATTATAGAGGTGTGTAAATTAGCAAAGGTCGGCATTTCCGAGATGAGACAGAGTAGGTGAAAATGAGGTCTCAAGACCAAGATCAGACTCGAGTACTACAACACTTCCCTGAGAGAGAAGAGGGTGACATGATGAAGTCCTTACATCAAAATTTGTGTCCGATGAATTAATCTCCTTTGGCCCCATTCCAATCCGGCGTGGTAAAGTAACTTACAGCAGGTTATGGTCATCGAACTGCTGGATGTCCAAGTGGTGCTCAGAAAACAATATAGGCTTTATAGATAATTGTAGTAATTTTGAGGATAGGACTGGCCTGTTAGGGTGGGATATTTATCCCACTCGGAAAGGTGCTGCTCTCATATCATGCAGCAATGGACACACAGTCTAAAAAAAGGGCTAGTTAAACCATGACAATCCAGATCTGAGGCCAGGGAGCAGACAAACAGACTATTCTGACCGTATGCTAGCTGCCCAGAGTCATTACCTAGGTTTCATCATATTGAGACATTGTCTGTTCCCCAGGCTAAACCCAAATATAGAAATTTGAAGAAATATAGAAATATACAAAGAGCTTTTTCTTTAACTAAATAAATATTAAACTAGACAATTGTGATAATGCAGCCTGCACCGTTGACCTAAAAATATGACTAATAAATATTAGGTCTCTAAATACTAAATCGCTTATTATAAATGAACTTATTACTGATCAGGGATTAAATGTACTTTGTTTAACTGAAACATAGATCAAACCAGATGAGTATGTATTATTAAATGAAGCAGGTCCTCCTGGATATAATTTCATATCCCAACCTCGTTTAACTGGTAGAGGTGGAGGTGTAGCTGTCATTTATGATAATAATAATAATTTTATTATTAATAATAATAATAATAATAATATAGCCATCACACACAAACCTCAGCAAAAACTATACTCGTTTAAGCTTTTGTTTACAAAAATATCTTGCTAAACCCTATTCTATCACATTATTTATCACTTACAGACCCCTATGGCCATATTCAAAATTCCTACAGAATATATATATATCCTTTTTTCGGCCTCTCCCTTATTTAGAGGTCGTCACAGCAAATCAATATTTTCCACCTCACTCTGTCTTCTTCATCTTCTGATTTCATGCCTACTACCTACATTGACCACATCCATATATCTCCTCGTTGGTCTCCTGCCTGACAGCTCTATTTCTAAAATCCCCCTACCAATATATCCACTGTCCCTCCTCTGCATATGTCCAAACCACCTCAGTCTGCCCTCTGTAACTTTGTCACCTAATTTTTCAATCTGCGCTGTCCCTCTGATGTTTTCATTCCTAATCCTGTCTATCCTGCTTACATGATCGAGAACCTCAACTTCTTAAGCTTTGCAACCTCTAGCTCTGCTTCCTCTCTCTTAGTCAGTGACACTGTCTCCAAAAAAATACAACAAAACTTTTATATACCTTTCGTTTCACTTTTGATGTGACCCTTTTCCACACTTCCTATTTCTCTGGACAGTTGATCCCAAGTATCTGAACTCCTGCACCTTTGTAACCACTTTGTAACCCTGTAGCCTGACAGTTCTACGTTCCTCCCTCTCATTCACACACATGTATTCTGTGTTGTATTTCATTCCTCTCCTTTCCAGAGCATACCTCCACCTCTCCAAGTTCTCTTCTAGCTGTTCCCTGCTCTCACTACAGATCACGATGTCATCTGCAAACATCATAGTTAGTCTGTCCATCACCAGAGCAAACAAGAAGGGGATTAAAGCCGATCCTTGATGCAGTTCCACCAAGGTTATCTTTACCTTGAAATTATCTGTTATCTTCCTGTTCCACATTTTCTATGCCTACCACTCTTATTTCTCTGTAATTATCTTCATTCATCAGCTCCTCAAAATACTCCTTCCATCTTTCTCTTACCCTCACATTTAAATTTTTATCCTTGATCACCCTGACATGTTGCACATCATTTCTCACTTTATCTCTCTGCATTGCAAGGCGATACAACTTCTTCTCTAGTTCCTTACTGTCTAAACTCTCGTACAACTCATCATAGGCCTTCTGCTTCGCCTTTGCTACCTCCCTCTTCATCTCTTTATAATCCTGCTTACTCTCTTCAGTCCTCCCCCTGTCCCATTTCTTCTTTGCCTACCTCTTCCTCTGAATAATCCCCTGCATCTCCTTGTTCTACCACAAAGTTTCCTTGCTGTCTTTCACCTGTCCGGATGACACACTAAGTACCTTTCTTCCTGTCTGTCACCCATCACCACTTCATCTCCTTTGTTTCCTTCATCAACATGCCTATTGAAATCTGTACCAATCACCACTCTCTCCTCATTGGGAATGCTCTCTACCACTTCAGCTCACTCCAGAATCTCTCTTTCTCCTCAAACTCTTGTGGTGCATAGCCACTGACAACATTCAACATTTAATCTTGAATTTCTAACTTTAAACTCATCACCCTACCGGACACCCTATTCACCTTAACAAAACTGTTTGCATAGTCCTCCTTGAGAATCACCCCAAATCAATTTCTCTTCCTATTCACATCATGATAAAACAGTTTGCTAAAACCTGCACCAATGCTTCGAGCCTTACTCCTGATCCACTATGTCTCCTGCACACTTATTTCAGACCATTATTATATCTCATTTAAAATTACTATAATTGAAACAGTTGTGTTTTATGTCAATACAGGTTCAAAGGCACATTTAGTAAACTTCCATATTTGTCAACTATGTATAGCCCTCTAACACCACTCAGCGTAATCAGGCAGCTAGGCAATTAGAGTCAATATTTTGTTGTACTCTGGATTGCAGCTTGGTATAATGATTTAGCACAGACCGTAAAACAGACCACTAGGAACCGAGAGCGTAAATGGAATCAGACAAACCTGGTTGTGTACCAAACAGCATGAAAGGAGAACCTCGTAAACTATAGGAAATCTCTTAGTGCTGCTAGAGAAAAATAGAAGAAAATAAAAATAATCCTTTATATTTATTAAATAGCATAGCAAAGCTAAGTAGGAAGACCACTGCAGAAGCATTCCCACCATCAGGTTATAGTTGTGAAGACTTTTTTTTCAGTGATAAAATTGAAAATATAAGGCACAAAATCAATACTGTAAATCTTAACCCGGGTAATCCAAGTCAACTAGACGTCAATATATTTAACTTAGACCTTAGATTATCCTACTTTATTCCACTCCAAGAGACAGAGTTAACATCTATATTAGATCCCATACACACAACTTTACTCAAAAATGTACTACTGGAAATAACCTCTCATAAAAAATATTAATTTCTCTCTCAGGACTAGCTATGTCCCTAAATCATTGAATTAGCAGTTATCAAACCTACGATTTAAGGTTGTAGGGAAGGTTGTAAAGCTTGTATTATACCTGAATAAAATTAATATTTTTGAAAATTGTCACTCAAGATTTAGGCCCATCATAGCACAGAAACAGTGCTGGTTAAAGTTGTAAATGATTTGCTACTGGCCTCTAATCAGGGTTATGTTTCTATGCTTATATTGCTTGACCTAAGTGCAGTTTTTGACACCAATGATCAAGCTATCCTTCTTCATAGGTTAGAAAATGTTGTTTGAATTAAAGGAACAGCCCTGTCCTGGTTCAGGTCTTATGTAAAGATGTAAATGGCCACTGTTCTATGCACAGTAGGGTAGATTTTGGGTTCGTCTTAGGCCCGTTACTATTTTCTCTATATATGCTATTTCTTGGTAATATGATTCGTAAGCATGATATTAATTTTCACTGTTAGGCTGATGATACACATTTATATGTGTCAGCCAATCCTGAGGACAGAAAACAATTTACTCGTATTGAGGAACGTGTGAAGGACATTAGACAGTGGATGTTAAACAATGTTTTTCTTCATTCTTACAAAACTGAAGTGCTGGTATTAGGACCACATGCAGCTAGAAGTAAAGTCTCTGATATTTTATTATATCTGGATGGTCTTTCAATTATAACAGGTATAGCTGTAAAATACCTTGTTGGGATTATTGATTCAAGCCTTTATTTTGAATCTCATGTAGATAATACCACCAGGATAGCATTTTTAAATCTTATGAACACTGCAACAATCAGAAATTTGCTGGAACTGAATAATGCAGAATAACATGTCCATGCTTATGTTACCTCTAGTTTGGATTACTGTAATGCCTTGTTGTCTGGTTGTTCAAGTAGTTGCATAAAGAAACTGGAGTTAGTCCAGAATGCAGTGGCTAGAATCCTTACTAGAACTCGAAAATATAAATATATCACCCCTGTCTTATACACACTGCACTGGATACTGGTCAAATTTCGTATTAGCTATAAAATATTTTGCTTGCTTATAAAGCAGCAAACAGTCTTATGCCACAGTACCGTAGTGAATTTCTAGTTTTTTATTATCCACCATGCCCACTTCGATCAAAAGGTACAGGATATTTCAATTAAAATTTATTTAGTTGAAATTAGTTTTATTAATAAAGAGCTTTTAACAATGGATATTGTCCCAAAGCAGCTTTATAGAAAACGTTTTATCCCAGATGAGCAAGCAGGTGGCGACGGCAACGGAGGCAAGGAAAAACTCCATGAGTAAAGAATATACCTTGAGAGGAACCAGACTCATAAGGGAACCCGTAATCATTTGAGTGATGTGATGCAATCTGTATACATCTAATACAAACTTCTAACTAACAATATATAACATATATAATATAACAATAATAATATAACAATAACATGCGCCAGCAAGACGTGCACCAACAATTTGCCCTCTTTTGAACTTTGGTATGTCACCCATAATTTTGTGTACATTGCAATATTTTGAGCAAAACTCTTACCCTGCTAACTGAACCTTCACACCCTGCTCTTACTGGTGCAATGTGCAATTAATGAAGATTGGCCACCAGGTTTGTCTAATTTAGCCATGAAACCTCCCACATTAAAATGACAGGTGTTTTAGTTTCATTGTCTAACCCCTGTATATATATAACATACATACCATATACATAATTTCCTAACTAACAATAATATATAATATTTAGCATAATAATAAAGTGAATGGGCAGTCGGAGGAAATCCGGCAGGCGCAGGATATCTGACATCTCCTGGTTCCTCCGCCTTATTCAGTGTAGCTCATCCAAAAGAGTGGAGAAGAGAAAGAGGAAAGAAATGAGAAAAGGCAGAAAATTAAGAAAGGAAAAGAAAATAAAGTTGTGCAGAGATCAAGCAGAAACTCCGGTAGACTATGGCAGTATAACTACAGGATAGAACCAGAAGGTGACACCGACATGAGAGAGCTCTGGAACGTAAAGCAGCCAGCCACTCCACAGACAACAAAATGTGAGTGATCTTGTGAGAGTGGCCGGGCAACAGCATTCAATCATCCCAGTTTACCAAAACACTCTAAAGGATATTCTTTACTATATAAATAAGTTTTCAGCCTAGACTTGAAGACTGAGATTGTGTCTCGAACATTAACTGAAAGACTAATCCATAGATGTGGGGTTCGATAAGAGAATGATCTGCCCCCTGCTGTAGCTATCATAATACTAGGTATTAGCAAATAGCCTGCACCTTTTGATCAAAGTGGGTGTGTTGGATCATAAGAAACTAGAAGTTTACTAAGGTACTGTGGTGCAAGTTAACTGATTTAAGCAAGCAAAAGTATTTTATAATCAATACAAAATTTGACTGATCGCCAGTGCAGTGTGGATAAGACAAGTGCTCATATTTCTGGGTTTTAGTAAGGATTCTGGCCGCTGCATTCTGGACTAACTGTAGTTTGTTCATGCACCTACTAGAACAACCAGACAAAAGGGCATTACAGTAATCCAAACTAGATTTAACAAATACATGGACAAGTTTTCCTGCATTATTCAGTGCCAGCATATTTCTGATCTTAGCAATGTTTTTTAAGTTGAATGAATGCTATTCTGGTGGTATTATCTACATGAGATTTGAAGGAAAGGCTAGAATCAATAATCACAGGTCTTTTACAGAATCCATAAATATCAGAAACTTTACTTCTAGTTGCCTGTGGTCCTAATACCAGTACTTCAGTTTTATCATAGTTAAGTAAAACAAAATTGTTTAACAACCACTGTCTAATGTCCTTGACACATTCCACAACTCGAGTAAATTGGTGTCTGTCGTCAGGATTGGTAGACACATTTAACTGTGTATAATTAGCATAACAGTGAAAGTTGATATCATGCTTGTGAAAAATATTACCCAGAGGTAGCATATATATAGAAAATAGTAACGGGCCTAAGACAGAAACAAACTTTACCCTACTGAGCATAGAATATTGGCCATTCACATCTACTGACTGATAACGGGTAGTCAAATAAGACCTGAACCATGACAGGGCTGTTTCTTTAATTCCTCCAGAGCCTGAGGGTTATGGTCATACAGTGTTTTGTTAAACTGGTATGTTTCAATGCTGTCGCTCAGTCACTCTCATGTGATCACTCAGGTTAGTTAACAGTGGAGTGGCTGTCTGCTTTAAGTCCTAGGGATTCCTTATGGCTGTGTCACTTTCTGGTTCTACCCTGTAGTTATGGTGTCATAGTACTAGTCTGCCAGAGTTTCTTTTTTCTCTCTTCTTGCTCTCTGTGTTTGGATTGACTATTAGATAGTGGATTGTATCTAACTCTCTTTATTTTGTTTTCCTTTCTCTCTTTTTTCAATTTTCTCTTTTCTATCCTCTTTCTCTTTCAGATGAGCTACACCTAAAACAGTGGAGGCACCAAGGGATGTCAGCAAACCTGCGTCTGCCAGATTCCCTCCAACTGCTATTTCACTTTCATTATTATTATTTGATGTTATATATTATTTTTAATGAGGTATACATATTGAATTGTATCACCCAAATGACAGAACCCAAAAAACTAGCAGAAATATATATATCCGAGATAGATCAACTCAGTATGGCAGCAGCTAAAATCTCCCTCTCCACGTGCCAATAGTGTAACACCAAAGTAAATTACATGGGTCTCCTCGTGGGTTCAGAAAAAGTTCTGCCACAAGTGATCCTTATACAAGGCCTAGATAACTTGAAAGAAATGACCAATGAGTCCAAACTCCTTATCTTCCCAGGCATATGTAACTATTTGTGGTAATTTATCAAAGGCTATGCTGACATAGCCTGACTATTATATGATCTCCGGAAAAAAGGATTGCTAACCACAGTATGGGCCATCAAGCATTTTTTCACAGTACTAGTATAACCAACTAATACATTTCTTAAACAGCCAAAGACTCAAAGACGGCATAGTGATTTAAGGCCTGTATTTCCTGCCGGTTAATGCTTCTACAGTGTTTTGACATAGAGATTCTGTACACCTACAATCAACCTCATATCACCTTTAGACATCGGTCTCACAGCCTGCCGTATTAGAGCCCCAGATGTTCCAACTTGGGGCCCAGGTAGTTCAATATGTTGAGATTGCTGCCATATTGATCACCATCCAAATCACAATTGACAAAGGTATAAAAGACTTTTGTATCCACTCCAACTATGCTCGACTTAGTCAAGATAGCACCACTGAGTTTAGTTGCCATCATGACTGCTCCACTCAAATCTTGTGATTTTTTTATATAATGTAGGTGTTTTTACTCACTTTGTTTTACTTTTTTTCACCATGGTACGCATCACTTATCACAGGTATACTCTTATTTATGTACTTTACAATCCACTTACTTAACATTGCTTTTAACTCTGGATCCAAGCTGGCCAAGTAAGATCCTGAGAAAGAACAAAGAAGGCAAAGCGACAGCACAAAGGAAAACAAGCCGGTGTCAGAAACAGGCAGAGGGCCAGGCCACACCGAGCACCTCTATGGACTATGCTGTTAGAAACTTCCAGTCTCTGGACAACAAACTTGATGAACTCGGGCCAAAATAAACTTCCAGAGGGGCATTCAGCACTGCAACCTCCTCTGCTTCATTAAAACATGGCTGAACCCAGTGGGACCAGACCATGCCATCCAGCCGGCCAAGTTCTTTCCAGTGCAATGCTTGGTATGATGGTGAACAATAAATGGTGCGACAGTGCCAGTGTTGTGACCCTCGCACGCTCCTGCACACCTAACCTTTAGCTTCTCATGCTTAATTGTTGTCCCTTTTATCTTTCTTGGGTATTTACTTGAGTCATTGTGTGTACTGTATACATTTACCCGAAGTAAAAAAAACAACGCACTGTGTGAGCTTCATGACACTCTCACAAAGTTTCAAGTGCACAACAGCGTTGCTGCACTGATTGTGGTCGACAATTTTAACAACACTAACCTCAAACGTATAGTGCTGAATTTCCAGAAGCACATTACTTGCTTTACCGGGGCAACAGGACACTGGACCTCTGTAACACACAAGGACAGCTACAAATGGCAGAAAACACCACCGTTTAGGACGTCAGACCATGTCACCATTTTACTCATGCCTAAATATAAACAAAGGCTGAAACAGTAACTTCCAGTTCAACGGTAGGTCACTCGCAGGTCAGACCAATCAGTGGCTGCACTGCAGGATGCTCTAGATGACACAGACTGGGACATGTTCCAGCACACCTCTGATGATGTCAACATGTTTACGGAAGCGGTTGTGGGATTTGTTGGGAAACTAGCAGATGATACTGTCCAGAAAACCACTGTGAAAACATTTTCCAACCAGAAACTGTGGGTGGATAAAACCATCTGCGAGGCTCTGAAATCTCGCACAGCTGCCTACAATGTGGGACTCATCAGCAGGAACATGGACGACTACAATGCTGCGTCATACAGACTGCATAAGGTGGTGAAGGAGGCAAAGCAGCATTATGACAGAAAACTAGAGTCTGAGTTGAGAGACTCTAAAAGTATGTGCCAGTGATAATTCTGCTAATGCGGCTAAACTGCCTAACACCACTATCGGTGCGGCCAACACAGAAGCGCACATCAGAGAACAGAGCCCTTTCACCATCATGGAGAGAGATGTAAGACGAGCCTTCAAAATAGTGAATACCTGGAAGGCAGGGGGACCCGACGGAATCTGTGATCAAGTTTTAAAAGCTTGTGCAGACTAGCTAGCCCCGGCATTTACAGAAATCTATAATCTCTCACTGAATCAGGGCATTGTTCCATCATGCTTTAAGCAGTCTGCCTAGTAGCCCATACATCAGACATAATGAAGTGCTTTGAAAAGCTAATCAGAGACTTCACTGCCTGACTCCTTAGACCCACTCCAGTTTGCTTACCATCCAAACTGTTCTACAGATGATGCCATCACCCATCTACTTCAGATATCATTCTCTCATCTGAACACTGGGGGCGGTAATTATGTTAAAATTGTACACTGTACACCTACAACTGCCTGGCCAATTCCAGCTCTACCAGCATCATCAAGTTTTCTGATCTCAGACAATGATGAGAGGGCCTACCTAGAGGAGATTGGAAACCTGGAGACCTGGCACCAGGATAGCATTCTCTACCTGACCATTAGCAAAACAAAGGAGATGATTGTGGAGTTCGCATTAACTGAACGGAAGTGGAAATAGTGGAAAGTTTTAAATACCTTAGAGTAAACATCTTGCAGGACTTGTCATGTTGTTGCCATATCACCACTACCATAGCATAGAAGCGTCTTTACCACCTCAGAAGTCTAAGGGACTTCAGACTGCGCTTCTATTTACTGCCGAACTTCTACTCGTGCACCATTAAAAACATCCTTACAGGGAACATCACAGTCTGGTTTGGAAACAGCACAAAGCAGGACAGAGAAGCACTCCAGATGGTGTTACGATTAGCTGAGCGTATCACTCGGACTGAGCTTCCTGACCTGCAGACCATCTACAAGAGGCTGTGCTGGACCAAAGCCAGGAAGATTGTGAAGATTGTCCCAACAATAGACTGTTCTCTCTCTTATCCTCATGAAAGCGCTTCTGTACATTGAGGGTAAATAAAGAGAGAATGAGGCGGAGCTGATTCCCACAAGCCATCCATACCCTGAACGGGTATCTAGGACACAAATCACCTATAATTAACACCCCTACTTCACAATTATGTGTACAATACCAGCATTCATTACACATTACACATTGTTGGACATTTGCACATTGTTGGAAATTTGCACATTGTTGGACATTTGAACATTCTTGGTCTATACATGCAACATATTGCACATTTGCACATTTTCTTACATTATAAGTTAATTTCTGTCTTTATGCGAGCTGTCAGTCATCAGAAGCATTTCACTGCATGTTGTACCGTGTATGACTATGTATGTGACAAATAAAATTTTAATTTGAAGTTTTAATTGCCATCTGATGTTATGAAAAAGCAATGGTTTTATAACCGCAAATAGCCAGTGAAACATAAAAAGCTGTTAATGGCATGTGAATGGTTAATATATATGTACAATATAACTTTTTGTCATAGTCATAGTATGTTTTACATCTGTCAGCTTTTTTATTAAAATGTTATTGAACAAATGCAACATGGTGTGAAAGTGATGGTGAAGGACAAAGTACATAGCATCAAATCACAGAAATTGTGATATTAAATAACCACTAGTACTGATGTCTACTGAAAAAAAATCAAAGGGCACTTCCAAGACCAGGAGAGGATAAGACTTTCGATACTCAGGCTGACACATTGGCAAACAGGGAGCCTTACATGGTACTTCCTGCAAATTGCAAATTGACTGGGTAGGTCCACTTACTGGGTAAGTCAACTAGGAAAAATAAATTGTTTCTGACATTACCTTTGCATTCACTAAGTGCATTGAATGCTTTCCCTTGCTAGCAACACTCCTAAAATAACTGCTGTACTATTGGTGTTGATTACGATATGGGAACACACTTAACTGCCGAGGTCATGAAACAACTATAGAAGATGCTGGGGTGAAAACAAACCAACATATCAGTCACCACCCCAAGCTTTGGGCCAGGTGGTGCAAACCAACTGCACTGTGATTAAAATACTAAAAAAGTACATAGCATCAAATCACAGAGATTTTAAATAACCACTAGTACTCATGGCTATTAGGGTGACACCACATCGCTCCATGGGAATTTTATACCAACCAGGTGAAGCTAGCCTTGCCGGGACACACACAACACATCAATATCCGACCTTTATGTCAGTGTCAGCCCTTCACCATCACTTTCAAGCCATGTTGCATATGTTTAATAGCATCTTGATAAAAGAGCTGATGGGTGTATACTATGACAAAAAGAGCTTGATGAGCTTCAAGTCAAGGTGCAGTATTACATCTTTGCCCGAACTGGGGACACTCCAAAAATGAAAAATTAGGAAATAAATTCCTGCCACAATGGGGAGGACCACACCTGATCACACACAAGATATCCACTTTCGACTACCAAATTAAAATTAGTAGGGGCTGCAAAAAGCCCATTACCAAATAGGACCTCGTCAATCAAATCAGTCAATATGTTTTGATAGTTAATAGTCTACATTCCAAGTATATACAGGGGTTAGACAATAAAACTGAAACACCTGTCGTTTTAGTGTGGGAGGTTTCATAGCTAAATTGGACAGGTTGGAAGGTTCAATTAGCAGGGTAAGAGCACAATTTTTCTCAAAATATTGCAATGCATACAACATTATGGGCAACATACCAGAATTCAAAAGAGGAAAAATTGTTGGTGCACGTCTTGCTGGCGCATCTGTGACCAAGACAGCAAGTCTTTGTGATGTATCA
>JAOUQV010152788.1:0-15508 GCA_028565295.1 Aspidoras spilotus
GGCTTGTCCAATTTAGCCATGAAACCTCCCACACTAAAATAACAGGTGTTTCAGTTTCATTGTCCAACCCCTGTATAAATTTTACATTTTAAAAAGTAGTGTCATAAAAATATCATGTCTGTGTCATATTTAATTCTATTCAGATTTTTTATCTCGCCTCTAGGAGGTAACCTTGTCACAAAGCAGCATGACAAAAATCAAATGCAGATTATACTCATATATTTCCCAGATTCTAGAAGATCCTTTAGTGTAGACCTGCCATGCCGACATGAACAAGAATGACAGGATTTAAATAGGGATTTACATCATTCCAACATAAACAAGAGTGCCATGATTTAAATAGGAATTTACATCATGCCAACATGAACAAGATTGAGATTCAAATAGGGATTTATGTTGGTTTGGTAAATGTTATTACCTGGCAGACAGGTTAGGCCAAAAATCACTATTCACATAGGAAATATTTTCTTTCTTCAGGTGGCCACCTGGTTTGTCAGAGGGAGTCATGCTATGATTATATAAGTTATTATATGGGTCATTAAAAGTATTCAGACAGATTGGTAATTGGGGATGCACCAGTGCAGGTGGGTTATACAATATAGTATAGTACCTGACCATCTTTTTATCCAGGCAATATAAACTGAAGATTCTGTGCAGTTTTTCAGACTCTTATAGAGTAAAATCTTAAAGATGGGCTAAGGTGTCAGAGAGAAGCCTTGTTTCATTTTATTGCAGGTGAAACTGAAATGATTTTATATTGTAATGAGCATTACCGCATTTAAATGTAAACGTTTGTTCAGAGTTAGCCACAGAATCATTACTTCCTTTGCAAACGGAATCACAAAAATCACAAGTGTGATCACAAGGGCAACTTCCAAACCAATAAACACAATTAACTCACGATAGTGCATATAAATTAATAGTATACCTTTGCCGTAATGATTGCTTTTCCCGTTGTATACTGCGGAAGATGAGCTATTGCTACCCCATGAAACCGGCTGAAGTGTTTCTCGGCTGAGTGGAAAAGTGACTTTGCTACACACAGATGCTCCTCCTCCAGCTCTTCCACACCTATTGCACTTGTAATCTGAACACACAGCTGCTTCTCACCACACCTGCCATTGTATTTCTCTTTGTCCTAAAGAAACACCCTTGCTCATGTTTCTCTAGACGAAGTGCTTTGAGGTTAGCTATTGCAATCAGGTTTCAGACACAACATGATATAAACACTACCAAAAGAAAACCACATGGTGTCCACACCAAAGGTTGTGAATTTCTCCTCGTGCCAGAATTAAGCTTCTAAAATATTTTATCTCTTAATAAATATATCTTAAAATATTTATCTTATCTATTGTTTAATTTATTCCTATTTGCAGTTTCTTGTTTTAATGCATTCCCTGAACCTTAACTCTTGCTTTTAGATTAATGAATCTCTTTAGAAAGCTGCAAAGTACACACAGCTGAGTAATGCTGCTACGACTTGTTTCTCCTGATTCACAATCCTGTTTTCCTGGTGTAAAGAGAGTGTTATTAAGCCATGCATACCTGCAATTTGTTTTGCTGTTTGCATGACGGTAAAAAAAAATCCAGGGCCTACCTTACAACTTTTAGCACTGAAAGGATCTGCTGATTACGTCTTGGTTTCGGATACCACAGCACACCTTTTGAGGCCTTGTGGGGTCTGTTTCCTATGGGTCAGAGCTGTATTAGTAGAACAAGTTGGACTAACAATAGAAGCTTGTTTTACAGAAGTAAATCAGATTATGATTTTTGAGATACTAAATCATTATTCTGAGATACTAGCCCTTTGCTTTAAGATACCAAGTCATTATTAAGAAAGCATTAAAAAATGAGGCATGGAAAAGCATTAAATTTGATTTGATCTGGCATTAAAATTTGAGTTGTTCACAGCAACATTGCTAAATCTTTCTAGTTTGCAAAGGACAAAACCATGTACGTTATAAAATTTAGAATTGCCCCATACCTTAAGAACAAACTGACTTCTGCAGTTAGCAATACTGTATCAGTTGTGCAATAAGAGATTCAGCCAATCTACTCGACATCCGTGAATCTAGAAAAGAAATCTACTTGACATCCAAGCTGGTATGTATGATTATGGCATAAAACATAGCATTCAATGTGTATTACAAAGCATTACACTAAACTTGTTTATACCTGCAGAAAACCGTGCGATATGTGTAGTCATCGAAGCATAAAAATAGGTACAGGTTTTCGAGTCATTGTTCTCAGGCAGCAATCATTGTGGGCTGGAACGTGAACTGCTAAGAATCAACAGATTCCAACATTGTGTTTAACACTTCCTGATAGCATGGCATTCGGTTAGTTAGAATGCACACATTAGCATTAGCATATAACAATAGTCTTTTGCAAAGTTGTCGGCTACGCAAGTATGTACAGTCGAAAGATCCTAGTAAATAGTCAGTGATTCGAGAATAATATTTTTATCTGTTATGTGATAAAATCCTCTTCAGATTTTATACACTTTTTATACTGTTTATAGTGTAGCGTGCCAGGTGATTAGTACATTTTAGTTCAGGAATAGCAGACAGCGGGTCTGTTAATAAAACCACATTTTATTTGATATTGGCGGCGATAAATTGTCTAAGTCTGTGTAAATAGTGGTCCTAAGACTGTCAGGAAGCGCATTCAGCGTAAAACATGTGCTAGTTCAACAATGCTGTGGTGATCCCTGGTGGTGGGGAAAAGTGTATAAAATTAAAAAAACATTTTTTTCCCTGTTGAAGTAAGTTCTATAGCAGAGGGCAAACATGATTGCCTCAAAGGTGATGATTTTCTTGAGCTTCTGGATTTCTATGCAGAAGACTGTGTGTCTGACACAAGCATTCATTTTCTGTTTCGTAATATTTACCTTAAACTATATTGAAACAGTATTTTAATAATCCGATCATCAGATAATGATAATGTTCATACAGTAATAAAATGTTACCTGTGTATGCTCATGGGCAGCTGTTTTCGAAGAAACAAATCTGTCATCCGTGACTCCAATGGTCTGGTCTGTTTTCTTGGGACAGTGTTCTCCTCTTAGCTAATTTCTGAGACAGTTAACAGACTAAAGTGAATCTCTAATCTTGCTGTCGTCTTACACTTAATCTTATCAGACAAATGAGTCCTTTAGCATGACCATGCATAGCATCCCCCATACACCCACACAGCTAACAGTAACACTGTGGGCCTTGTACTTGTCTTGATCTGGTCTTGTTTGTTGAGCATGTGTAAGCCACAATTAACCCACTATTTGTAAGCAGTGAGTTCTTTTTGCTTGTCTTTTAACTAAACTGTGTTTGTCTTTGCAGGATGTTGGAAGAATGAAGATTGAGCTGTTTGCCGATGTGGTTCCAAGGACTGCTGAAAATTTTCGGTATGTTGCTTTAAAAATGAAGTGTGTAGTAGGGGAAGTGTAGGGGTTCATCTGTGCTGTAAAGCCTTTCTTTTGTTATAGAAAGGCTCAATACATGCATACAAAACACACATGTATGTGTGTATGTATACACACGCTATATTTCCAGAAGTGTTCCCTCACCTGCTTTCACATGCTTATGAACTTGAGTAACACCTTATTATTAAGCCATAATATGGCTGCCCACCCTTTGCTCCAATAAAAGCTTCAAGTCTTCTGGGAAGGCTTTCAACCAGGTTTAGGATTGTGTTCATAGGAATTCTTCCTGAATTACATTCTCAGTTGTAATTAATGCAAGGAGTTCTATCTGGTTGAGCTCAGGGCTACAGTTGGGGTGCAAGTCAGTTGCATAGTCGCAGGTAGTCAATTTATTTTGACACCAAACTTATCATTCATGTCTTTATGGACCTAGTTTCTTTATGTTGGAAGATGAAGTGGCCATCCCCACTCTTCTCATACAGTTGGGAGCATGAAATTGCCCAAAATCCTCTTGGTATGCTAAATATTAAGCGTTTCTTACACTAGAACTATGGGCCCAGCTCCTAAAAATCAACCCTGCAGTATAATCCACCTACACCAAACCATACACTTGGCACACACAGACAAGTTCCATTCTCCTAGCAACTGCCAAACCCAGACTCATTCATCAGATTGCCAGATATATACGCATGATTCTTCCTGCAAGAGAACACGTCTAATGGAGACGTGCTTTAAATTGCTGCATCCAATGCTTCACATTGTGCTTGAAGGCAGCTGCTTAGCCATGGAAGCCTATAAACACTCATTGTTTTAAGATATTTTTATTGTTCAGCCTAGATCAATATAGATTGTGGCACAGCTCCAATAGGTCCTTTTAGCGCTTTATTTAATGTTTATCCAGCATTAGAATGAGGAAGAATGTGATTTCTGGTATTTCAGAAACTGCTGATCTTGGATTTGCAATAGTTTATGCAGAATTCTGCCTTTAGAAGATCCGGGTAGGACTGGTTCAAGCTGACAGAAAGGCTTTGGTAACACAAATAAGCAGGCTTTATAACCGTGTTGAGCAGAAAAACCTCGTACAAAAGAGATGTATAACATATCAAAGCTTAAGATAGATGGAGTACAACAGTAGAAACCACACCAGGTTTTTTTAGAAGTAATTTAAAGTTGAATAATAACTCATGCTGTTGGTGTTTATACACTAATAAATGTGTGTCTGTGTGTTTATGTTTTTAAATAACACACTTGTGTATTGTCTTGCAGGCAGTTCTGCACAGGGGAATTCAGGTAACCTGGTCTAATTGCTTTGTACTGTCTGTCAGGGGGGACCTCCTAATAGTACCAGTGTTAATTTAGATCTCTTTAAAGCTTCATTTCACTCATCATGTATAGCCTTGAGTTCCTGACTTATTGACACAAACACTTTTTCACATTGCATCGTGTTTTGTCTAAGTGATCTCTCGCTCGGCTTTAACAGATCTGCTTTCAGATTTAGTTTTAGACATTGAATCTGTTGGGAAATGTGCTGTGACATTTTTTTCCCCCATTCTCATTTGAATCATGCAAATCTTCTCCTACAGGAAAGACGGTGTTCCTATTGGATACAAAGGATGCACGTTCCATAGGTAAGACTCGTGGATGTGTGTGTTCCATCGTCATGGTACAAATTATTTAACCAGTATAAGCACCTGCTTCTTCAAACTCTGACCTGACTATATTCTTTTTTTATTTGCAAAGAGAACACTTCTTCTCAAAGCTGAGTTTCTAAATGGGGCACAGTGGCGCAGTGGATAGGGCTGTGGCCTTACAGCAAGAGGACCTGGGTTTGATCCCCGGATGGGGTACCCTGGGAATTTCTGTGCGGAGTGCTTGCATGGGTTATAAGAGGTAGTGAGGGGGTAAAAAAGGAGTAAGAGTTCATTTAGGACATTTATTTATAGTATTCCTTTTAATCTGGCTATAAATGTGCACGTAGCCATTTAGTAACAGACTATAGAAATTTTAAGGAAAATGGTGTAACTGCTGAACTCTTGCTGGTTTAGCAGTCTAACCAAAAATTACTGTCATATTATTCAGAAAGTTCCAGACTACAATCCAGCACTTCACCTCAAAAAAAGTTGTCACAGGGCAACAAAAGGCTGGAATAATATGCGGTTCTATTAACAAACAGCTGAAGAAGCTGAAACCTTAACAATGCATAAACTGAAACTCTGACAAAACGAGTATAAGTATAAGGTGGACGTTTTGTAACGTGCAACTGTTAAAATGTTTTCTTGTTCAGGATTTTTTTTATACTGACATCAAGTGGACACAACTTTTGTCTGAACAAATAAGTTATTTTGTGCACGGAATTTCATCCCACCGAATATAAATGATACTGCAGCAGCCTTCATGAACATAATACTAATAAATCTGAGTTATACTACAGTATCACTTATACATTTTTATGATGCTAGTTTTAATCCATTGCAAATGTCGGAGGTGACTTGAATGCATATAAGTTAAAGGCACTTCAGGATAAAGCTAAAATAGCCTTGTAATGGAAACCACAAAATCAAATGTCCTGGCATGCATACTGCTAATTGGGTGTAATTGAATTTAATAAAAGGTGCCCTTTTCAAAATAAAAGTAATTATGGTCCTTACATCAAGAACGAGGGCATCAAATGTTGTACCTGCTAGTGCTAGAACCCAAGTATAAACAAGTTGATTGTAGAGGGGAAAAAATCTAAAGAAATGCAGGAAATAATTGTCTTCTCAGCTAAAATGACCTCAAATGCTTTAAAATGGCAAAAGAAAGGATTACCTAATAGAAATGGTAGTATTAGCATCTAGACGCCTTTATATAATCAGCTTCATTGAAAGCAAATATCACCTACACCTTCACCTACATGAACACAAACTATTTGAAAAAACTCTCGTAAAGTACAATTGGAAAAAAAAGACGTGTGGAAAGGTTACAGATTGCTAAAGAACACATTGACTGACCTAAACAAAAGTGGCACAACATTCTATGGACAGATGAGAGCAAAATTCTAAAAGCCCTTGATGACCCATAAACGCTGAATTTAAGCCACAGAACACTTTGAAGACTAAAACATTGGCGTGCAAGAATAAAAATGGATTGGAAATGTTTCTCATACTTTGGACTTCGGGTAATGGACCAGTTTAAAATTATTAGAATATTGGAAGAAGTCATGTTGGCTTATGGTAAGAAGAAATTCCCTTTAAATGGGTGTTTCAGCAGGACAACGTCCTCAAACACACAGAAAACAGGCCAACAAGATTAGCCAGCCCAATCCCCAGACCTCAAACCAATGAATAATTTGTGGACTGAAATCAGGCAAAATACTGTTTTTGATACAGTACCTAAGAATGTAGAGGAGCTGTGGAACGTAGTCAGCTTTGGCTGGATGTTATTTGACCGCATTGTAAAGCAGTTATCAGAAATAATTCAGTGAGTAACAGAAAAATTAAATCTGTAAACAATGGACATGTAAATGGACATGAAAACATCTGTATTTCTTTTAACAACCAATTTTTTTTTTTTTCTCATTTTTTTACCTTAAAATGTATCTTTTCTTTTAGAATGTGCAGCGTGTATACAGAAATATATGCTACTGTGAGGATTAAGCTTTTTCTCAGTTGTTTTGAAGACACACATCTAATTCTACCTGACATACATAAAGGTGTAAACAGAAGTCAGTTTCTTCCACAGTGGCTGATGGTGACCTTTCAGACCTTTCAGTAATGATATGGTGTCTCACAGCCACATCTGGCTCTGGTGCATGGTTTCTGTTGAATACCCTCCCGTTGGAAGAAAATTGTTTGCTTGTGCCAGTTATTATTGCATTCCCCAACTGCACAAACAGTAAATCTGTGTTCTGTAAACCGATGTTCACGATAAAATACACATTTCTGCTGCAAAGAACACACAAGCTTTAGTGTGTGAATATAACAGAAGATACCTGACTTGAAGTCTTGCAGTAGTAAAATTCTAAACATGGCAGTATCCATGCTAGTGCCAAATATAAGGTGGATAGAACAAAAGATTTTTGAACTATTGATATAAGCCATGCTTTTTTGTGGTTTACACAAAATTCTGGCTTTAGCGTCTAACAGCAGAAATAGCATCAGGCCACACAGAATTTTACAATCTTGTATTTTCCAATTTCGGCGAGTTTGTGTGGATTTTAGTTGCAAGTTGCCTGTTGTTATTTCGCCGAAGTGCCAGAAACCTTATACAGACGCATCTCAGGAAATTATAATATCATCAAAACGTTAATTTATTTCAGTAATTCAATAAAAACAGTGAAATGTATACATTATATAGATTCATTGCACACACATCGATCTATTTCTTGTGTTTATTTCTATTAATGTTGATGATTATGGCTTACAGCCAATAAATACCCAAACATCATTATCTCAGAAAATTTGACAATTTAACACAAAACACCTACAAAGTCTTTCTAAGTGTTTAAAATGGTCCTTAGCCTTGTTCAGTAAGCTACACAATCATGAGCAAAAGCAAATTTTGCATTTCATTTAGAAATCAGAGGAAGAGTGGAGAGGCACACAATCAGTGATAGTTTGGAGAGTCATGTCATCTGCTGGGGTAGATCCACATATCATGACCAAAGTCAGCGCAGACGTCTACCAGTAAATATTAAAGCACTTCATGCTTTCCTCTGCCGACAAGATTTCATTGTCCCGCAGGACTTAATAGAATCAATGGCGTATTGTCCAGAGGACAATGAGAGGCACCAGACCCAACAATGCAGACGAGCTGAGGCTGCTATAAAAGCAACCTGGGCTTTCATAACACCTGAGCAGTTCCACAGGCAGATTGCCTCCATGCCAGGCCACACTGATGCAGCAATTCATACAAAAGGAGCTGCGAGCAAGTAGAGTGCATTTACTGTACATCCTTTAAGTAGTCCGGAATATCTGCATTAAAATATATTTTTTTTCAGTTGGTATTATATAATATTCTAATGTTCTGTGGTAAGCTGATTATCAAAATTCTTGTCTGATGTTGCATCCTCCGGGATCCAAACTCCTGGTCCTAACGCTCTTTTGTTTATTCTGTCTTTTGCAGGGTTATTAAAGACTTTATGATTCAAGGCGGCGACTTTGTAAATGTGAGTTTCCAGTGTTTTGTGTAAATAGACAAGTCCTATGGCTTTTATTTGGCTTTCTAAGATACGGGTGAAGATATAAGATATGGCTATACTGCAACTGTTTAATGTGTAAATTTGTTTTGGGTATTATGTATTTGCAGTTTGGGAGCAGTAAAATCCATTGAACGCCTCTGCATATTGATCAGAATACGTATTCCAGCTTGAACCTTATCAAAAGTTTTAGGTTTTAGTTTCTTTTATAGTTAAGCTTATGTAAAGTGTAATGTATATACATATTTACATAACATTTAGGACTTTCTACCAAAATAAATATTTATCCTGGATTATAATATTAGGGCTTTGTTATATTGGATTAATATCTCAAAGAATCAGACTGTTTCTAATTGATTATTGTTGGGGAATGTTGTCTGTATCTGTAGTCTTACTTAATTCTACAATATTCTCTGCTCAAAAATATCACAGTCTAAATCTCTGTCTAGAGAATCTCTTTCTAGCAATTTCTTAGTGACATTCTATTAGGATTTGCTCGAGGTTGAGAACTTCAGCTCGGTTCAATTAATTTATTAAGAACATTTGAAATCCAGAGCGTTAGATTATTAGCGCTTTTTGTGTTCTGGCCCATGCCTGTGATGCGGTGGTTGAACATGAAGAAGATGATTTTTCTCATTGTTTACAAGTAGCTCTGGAAGCCTGCGATTTATAGTCTTAAGATCCATCATCAGATTTCTCAGACGGTGGTGAATGAGAAGCTTCTTCCTGCTTCTCTAAAGTATCGTCTCTATATTGCTTACCCGAGCGTAAACTCATTGTAAAGTCCGTCCGTGTAATCCGAAGAATAGACCCTGGGGAAATAAGCCACGAATAGACAGGCATCATATTCTATTGTTTCTTGATAAGAATCAATGGAAAAACGTCTTTTTACTGTTCTGTCCTCACTAATTTTGGGAATAATTTAGATAGACAGACAGTTAACAAATAAAGACTCGTCCAATAATGCACTTGAATGAACACTTTACTGGCCGGATCGGTCTTTTTGAAATATGTAAATTGAAAATACAAAGAGAAATAGAATAATATTAAACATACTAAACATTTTTAACCTAAATACAAAATATTACTGTTTCTTTACAAGCCGTATGTCTCCTCAGATTGAATGAACCGAACTACATAAGAGTGTGAGCTCTGCAATTATATGTGAACTGATCACAAGTCAATACTGGCGACTAATTCTAAAGTTTGTAATTTAAACCATTCTAAAACTTTTGTCCTATTGTTTACTGTTCATAAACATGACTTAATGCAAAAATATGTAAAAATAAACAAATAATACAACAGAATAACCACCTAGCCACAGAGAAAAGTTATACTTTAAAATGTCTTTTAAAACCATCAATCGAGAACTGGGATTGAATTCCAAGAGGTGGTGAATCTGGAAGCTTAATAATGACCCAGAGTGTCACGGTGGCACAGTGGATAGTTCTGTGGCCTCACAGCAAGAGGACCCGGATTCAGTCCTGCTGAGGATGACATTAAACAATAAATCAATAAATACAATAAATAATGACCTAGAGATTACTACCTCAGACTTGCTATCATTGAGCTGAAGGAAGTTAATATTTAACCAATTTCCTTCATACATTCAAATAGACTACAGAAGGTGTGTTGTCACCAGGTTTGCATGGAAGGTACCAACTGAGTGTCATTTACATAATAATAATAACCTCATTTATAAAACATTTTGCTTAGGGGGATTAGATATATAGAAACAAAAACAGGACCCAGAAGAGAACCCTGAGGTAAATCGTACACTATGTTGCCAAAAGTATTCACTCACCTGCCTTGACTCACATATTTAGCACTCTTCTTGAGCTAATCTGAAGGCCAAATGAAGTTTGGAGGTTTGTATTGATTGACTCTGGAGAATGTTTGCGACCTCTTTGCACAAGGTGCATCAGCATCCACTGACCACCGCTCTGTCACTTTGGGTGGCCTACCACTCCGTAGCTGATTTGCTGTTGTTCCCAAACACTTCCATTTTTTTATAATACATCTGACAGTTGACTGTGGAATATTTACAAGCGAGGAAATTTCTTGACTGGATTTGTTGCCCAGTTCCATGCTGGAATTCACTGAGCTCCTGAGAGCGGCTCATTCTTAAAAACAGTCTGCATGCTTAGGTGCTTGATTTTATACACTTGTGGCCATGGAAGTGATTGGAACACCTGATTCTGATAATTTGAATGGGTGAGCAAATACTTTTGGCAATATAGCGTAGGTAATTGACCCTGAAGTCAGGCAGGAACAAAGCCAACCTAGTGCTTTCCCTTGAATCCCAGCGAATCCCAGACACTTTAAATGATCTTATAACCAATAGTTACAAATGCTGCAGTTAAATCCAGCATAGCTAAAATAACACTATGACTAGAACAAGGAGAACGTTAGCAAATTTCAGCAGAGCTCAGTGATGAGTCCTGAAACATGTCTAAAATATTATTTTTAATAGTGTTTAAAAATAATAGCATTATTAAGGCTACCATTAACTATGGACAAAATACAGGGGCAGACAATATTCTAGACACGCTTGAGTAAACGCGAATGGTTTACATGCATATTGAGACTAGTTGGCTTCATATGAATTACAATATCGGTTAAACTAGACAAGGTCAATCTGGGTCAAAATAAGAGGAGCAGACTGTAAGTTCAGAGGTTACATCTATACAGGGATGGTTGATCTGATCAACACTTTTGTTGGTAAGAAAAATTATATTTAAAAAGTAGCAGGCTTGTGATGGTGGTAAATCAAATCAGAATTATTGGACACTATCCACTTTCACAGAAAGCTGAAACTTAATTAACGAGTCTCTAAAATTATATAAAAGACCTTTCGTCCAGTTTTCTACACTCCTGTCTATGAGAGCTTATTTTAAATGTGAACCAGGGTTGAGATTTAACTTTCTGAATTTACGTAGAGCAGTGGAGTCCAGGATGTATGTGTCATTTACACAAAGATGCACACATGCGCGCACACACACATTTTCACTGAAAGCCTTAGAGTTGCACATACAAACATTTAGCCAAAGCTGAAACTCATCTCGCATTACTTTCTGGTTCAACCTGTTTCTCATAAAGTTGTGGATTATGCCCCTCCTTTATATACCCTATCAACTTCCCCGGGGAAACAGTCTGTCTGGGCTTGAACACTCTGAACTCTAATTTCTAAATCTATAGATAACATCCCAGTATTGACTTCTTTCATACAAGGCCCTGGAGCACAGCATGGTCCATACAGAGAGTTGGAGGTAGCTAATTTATGGACAGGACACCTTTTCACGGCTCTGTCCATTTTTTACATTTTTTTATTTTTTTACTCTTTAGATTAAATGTTTTTCGGTGACTGAAGTTATAAAAAGGTTTGAAAGCAGGCTCTCGAGTGACACAGATTTAAACAACAATCTTTACGTTGCTAAGCAGCACTTTCAAAGATGACACAGCCCACAGTTGTGTGATTAAAAGTATATGGAAGTAGGTTAAATCCTGGAACTGTGGACTGTATTTTTTACTATGCTAAAAATGTCTATGTTAAAAATAATTTTTCTTTTAAGATGTGAAGGATACATTGTTTGTGAGAAGTAGAAGGGGAGATGTGCTTCTAGGAGGTTGAGGTGTTGTATTTGGCTTTCATCTCCTCTTATCTATTTTCTTGTCTATAGTTAACTCAAGGGGTTCTTGCCACTTGGTGAATATTTTATAGCTGGATGTGCTTGTGCATGCAGCAATTTTCCCTGTAATTATATCCCAGTGTGTGGATTCTTGCTCTCAGGTCAAAAATATTTCACATTTTATCTTTGATTTTAGACCGTCCCTACTCGCATTTTCTTAGGTACGTGCAGGGCCTTTAGAACCCCAAATAGCAGGGTAATCTTTTTCCAATCACAAAACTAAAACTGATAAATACAGCACTAAGTAAAACTCCTTAAAGTGCACATGCACAGGTGTGTAAAGGACGGTGCCCAACAAATAAGATACGTTAGTACAGTTACAGTGGAGATAGTATAATTTTAGTACAGAATAAATATTTGGCAGCAGTTAAATCTTGCAAAGTTATGGAAGGTTAGTTGATATGAGTCTTTGTGTCTTTGTGTTGGCACCTGTGAGTGTATTGAAATAGTGATAAAATTGAATTGAATTGGCTCTACATTGATGCATTTGAAATTACACCTCCTCTCTGGATGCTGACTCTTCTGTCTTGCTGTGGACAGGGCACACAACCCAGGTGCTGAATATGTTGCTGCTGACATTTTTTTTTCTAAATCACCTTCTCACCATGCTGTCCACTTCTGGTAAAATTGCCTATTTAACAGATCATGTGATTCTACTCCTGTAATAAAATGTCAAGAGTGAATTGTAATTGACATAAATATTTAAATGGAAAACCTGAAAAAAATGACTTGGGCCATTATAAGGAAGGTGACTATTCATGTTCATGTTCTAGAACATCTTGCAGTTTTGTCCTGAAGATCAATGCCATCCATAGAAGTTGACATTATGCCACGAAGCGCTTGTTTCCATTGATAACCTCTGTGCCAAATCTAAATCACTTGCCCATTTGTTTTTAGAGCTAGTGTAAGTAGCACACTCTCCGTGGTGTCATTTTTAAAGGAAGGCTTCTGCGACTCTAATTGGTGTTACTCGTTCTGTACCGCCAGATTACTGCTGCAACTGTTTTTCTACTGATTTTCAATTGGTCAACCAGGTTTCACTATTGGTCTGATAATTCTTTTCCGTGTGGAGTCATGATGCAGATATGCAGATAGACATCGCCCATGGGTTAAGACATTTCATGCAGTTGAAAATTACGGGTGTAACACATTTTTTAAATGATCACAGGTTTTATCATTTATGTCTAAGTGAGCACAGGTGTTCATTTTTGTTGTGTTGGTTTTCTACTGTGAGGATTGTGTTTAATCCTAGACGTTATCATTTATTTATTTTTGGTTGTTTATGAAAGGAAATATTTAACATTTATACAATATTACACCTTCATTCTCGGTGTCTGCATTGCCTTTCTCACCCTCCAGTGTTTAAAACCCCAGTGTCTGCATGATCTCTGTCACCCTGTAGTGTTTAAGCCTTAGTGCCTGCATGGTCTTTCTCACCCTCTAGTGTTCAAGCCTCAGTGTCTGCATTGCATTTCTCACCCTCTAGTTTTTAAACCCTAGTGTCTGCATGATCTCTCTCACCCAGTAGTGTTCAAGCCTTAGTGTCTGCATTTCCTTTTTCACCCTCTAGTGTTCAAGCCTCAGTGTCTGCATTGCCTTTCTCGCCCTCTAGTGTTTAAACCCCAGTGTCTGCATGGTCTCTCTCACCCTGTAATGTTCAAGCCTCAGTGTCTGCATGATCTCTCTCACCCTGTAGTGTTCAAGCCTTAGTGTCTGCATTTCCTTTTTCACCCTCTAGTGTTCAAGCCTCAGTGTCTGCATTGCATTTCTCACCCTCTAGTGTTTAAACCCTAGTGTCTGCATGGTCTCTCTCACCCTGTAATGTTCAAGCCTCAGTGTCTGCATGGTCTCTGTCTCCCTCTAGTTTTGAACCTTAGTGTCTGAATTTCCTTTTTCACCCTCTAGTGTTTAAGCCTCAGTGTCTGCATGGTCTCTCTTAATCTGTAGTGTTCAAGCCTCAGTGTCTGCGTGGTCTCTGTCTCCCTCTAGTTTTCGAACCTTAGTTTCTGCGTGGTCTCTCTCACCCTCTAGTGTTCAAGCCTCAGTATCTGTATTGCCTTTCACCCTCTAGTTTTCAAGCCTGTCAGATGCAACTTAGTTAACTAATGGATGTGTGTATAAGACATAAACCTCTAACCTCTCACTCTATGCCGTTTTCTCACAGGGAGATGGCACAGGGATCTGCAGCATCTACAGAGGTCCATTTGCAGATGAAAATTTCAAATTGAAACATTCTGCTCCAGGCTTGTTGTCTATGGTACATATTACTACTACTACTACTACTACTTATGTATCGTATTAACATGTAGAATATACACCTTGTATTAGATTATCAGGTACAGTGGGCGAGGTAAAGCTGGAACATTCTGGTCCTTTTCAAATAATAGTCTGAACATTGCACTTGTGTAAAACACAATCGCAAAGGGAGTATTTCTGCCGGCTTGTAGCAAGAAGGTCCTGGGTCCCATTAGTGGGTAGGACAGACTAGGTTCAAAAACAGTAAAACCTTGTTGATTGTTCCCATAACTTTATTTCTGCCATGAATAGCCATGGGTACTGAAACAATGCTAAATAATAATAATAATAATAACAATAATATATAGCATGCTGTTATCCCATTAGCCAATCAAGTGCTTTGTATAAAATAATGCAGAAACAATTGCTTTTACATCCTTAAGCTACATTGGCAAGTTTTTTTCAACAACTAGACAAAGTGAAAACACCGAGCTGGTTTAAAAGATAGTAAAATCTCATCATTGAACAAGTCATCCAAGTGTATTTGATAATGAATACAAACAAGTCAGTGTACTTCAGGCCATTGTTGTGTGATGTGGCTCAGCATGTAGTTTGTTTTACCAGTCATGGGCTGTTATTGTTTTCCAACATAAATATCTTATTCCTCTTAAACCACAGCAGTAACTAATTATAATTATTTTTTATATTTGACACTGTATATTTTTATTTCCACTCAGAACGTGCATTAATGTTGTGGGGAATACAGGAAACGAGTTGGCTAATGTTTTCACTTACATTAAAACGGCTAATAACCGAATTCCCATTTTTCTGTAACTTTAAATTTCATAAAATATAAAGCAGCATCAATAAATTATATTCTGTATATATACAGGGGTTAGACAATAAAACTGAAACCCCTGTGCAAGACTTGTATGTGTCATTCCCAAGATGAATTGACGCTGTATTGGCCGCAAAAGGAGGCCCTACACC
>JAOUQV010154557.1:7880-21188 GCA_028565295.1 Aspidoras spilotus
TCACCTCGGAGCTCATTCCATGCACTGGGTTGACCACTGTCTTGGTCAAAACATGCATAGAACTGATTGAGCTCATTCGGTAGAGTGGTGCTACTGGATAGAGGACTCAGGGAAGGTGGTTTGTAGCCTGTGAGGATCTGGATGCCCTTCCATATGCTTCGGGGTCAGAGTTGTGAAAGTGCTCCTCAACAGACTGTTTGTAGGTGAGTCTGGCCTTTGCCCTGGCTGTTATGTAAGCCTCAACATCGCCTGACCTGAAGTCAGAGCCACGTGCATTCAGCAGAAGACAAACTTCAGCATTTAACCAGGGCTTCTCATTAGGAAAGATTTTTACATGTCTTACAGAGGTCACATTCTCAATACACATGTTAATGTGTTTCATGACGCCTGAGGTGTATATGCCAGGTGTGTGTGAGAGTCCATAGTGGCTTGAGAAGAAAATACACTCTAATCAGTGTTCTCAAACTGATGTTGTAGAGAGGAGATAGCACCTTCTGGCCACTCTTTAACAGTCCTTCTTAATGGTTTCACACATCTGAGGAGTGGCACGGGAGAGGAACAGGAACAATGAAAGGTGATCAGACAGGGACAGCTCTGTAAACATCTTCAATGTTTGTGTAGACGTGATACAAAACCCTTTCTCCTCTTTGTGGAAAAATATATTAAGTTATCTTCAGATAACCTTTTTCTTAAGTATGATACTTGTGTGTTATGTGTCCTTTTGCTCATCTTTTGTTTTGTGGGGTTTCTGCAGAGACAGATGTCTGTGGGAAAATCTGGGACAGGAAGGTGGGAATGCAATAACACATCGTAACAATAACACCACCGTGTTATGTAGATGAGATTTGACAGTCACTAAAAGTTAGATTTAAAAGATTCAAATTACGTGAGCTAAAATAACGGTAAATCAGGAACTAACAACAAATGGTCAGATACGATGATGGCAAGGTGTGATCTCATTCTCAAGTGTTGTGGGGAGGGGTTTGTCTATAAAAAGAATGGTATGAAACTCGGATGTCGAACCTTTCCGTCAGACCTCAGTGAATGTCAGATTAGTTCCCTCAGATCTCAGTTTAATACACTTTATTTTAATTTACTTCATCCAGTTTACTTATATCATCCCGGTCCAGATTCAACAAACAAGTGAGTGCTGTTAATAGATCAAAATAAGAGAGAGAGGAGAGAGGGCATTCAACAACATGGTGACCTCGACGTGATCTGGGAAGGAACCCCAGAGGCACTGGGTGACAATTTTCCTGCCGCTAGCCAGCTAAACAAAAAGAGGAATAGAATTTAAATAAAATCCTTCTATTGGCTATGATAAATTAAAGGAGGAATAATTGTAACTGTGTGTCTCCATCTAAATTTGCATATTGCGTGCATAAAAAATATTTGCGCTATTGAGAGAAATACAGTTGAATGTTTGGGATATTATATGGCGTCAAATTTTGAGTTATAATGTAAAATGGAGTAAAATAAATAAATGAAATAAGAGGTACGGAAGAGTGTAGGGTCCAGTCACGCATCTGAGGGTTAAATTTAAACTTAAATTAATAATGTTTTGCCTGATCATCTCTAATCAAAATGGCTACTCTCTAATGGGTATCCAGCCTGTGATCTCCTATGAACAGCTGAAACATTATCGTTATCATAAAGCACACTATTTAACCTGTGAACACCTGTGGTCATCTGAATTGAGGACCTGTAAAGCACAGCAAATTTACATCTATTTGGCACGTGTTATGCATTTTCAGTATAAATAGGGCAGAGACACAGATTCAGGTTACTCATTTTTTGATGGCATGAAATACTTACATTGTCACATGTCAAGGTATTGTAAACGGTTAGGTGTTGGAAACATTTGTAATTGTTATACGCACAAATGATCGTTATGCATGATTAACTATATAAAATCTTAATAAAAAATATTTTGTATTATAGCGGAGGATCAGGACGACTGTGAGCGAGCTGGCTTTCTTGGCGTGTTTTTTAGAGCGACCATCTGCCAGGTTAGAGTAATGACAGAAATGTGATCAAATACGTTCGCCGAGCCCTTAAGCAAGGAAACAATGTCCCGTGACCGCTATCAAGACATTATGCATTTTTTTTGCACTTTGACATAAAGGACACACGTAATAAGAGTTTTCATAACGCACTGCGCTCCACTGAAAGGTCGCGCAGTCAACCGGCTTAATTCACAAATCTTTCAGCGTATTATACATATAATAATACAAAGTATACATACTATATTTCCAAAAGTATTTGCTCACCCATCCAAATTATCGGAATCAGGTGTTTCAATCACTTCCATGGCCACAGGTGTATAAATGCTTTAGCAGACCAAGACACTTTGGGAAACAGTTTGGAGCTGGCCCTTTCCCTTCCTACATGAATGTGCACCAGCGCACAAAGCAAGACATGGATAACATGTCTGGTGTGGATGCACTTGACTTGCCTAACCTTAACCCGATGGAAAATCTTTGGGATGAATCAGAGAACATAGTGAGAGCCTAGTCTTCTCGTCCAACATCGATGTGTGACCTCAAAAATGCGCTTCTGGAAGAATGGTCCAAAATTCCCATAAACACACTCCTAAACCTTGTGGACATCCTTCCCAGAAGAGTTGAAGCTGTTCTAGCTGCAAAGGGTGGACCGACGTCATATTGAACCCTTTGGATTAGCTCATATGTGGGTCAAGGCAGGTAAGCGACTGCATTTAGAAATATAGTGTATATATTATACCTAAACAATACAGACATAATAAATCTTTTTTTTATGAAATAACAAAAGAGTAACTGGGCGACGAGACATAACGCACTGTGATCAATCAAACGTCTGCTCTATGTTCAAATCAGCATGTAATAAAGAGAGAAATTAATTATTGTCTTTATCACTCTAATGCTGTTATATGTGATTAAACTAAATCTACAAGGAATACAATAAAAAAGAAATAGATTTTCAGAATCTAAAATCAATATTATATGACAGATAAAATGTGATATTCTATGTGCACCGGAACTAAGACTGAATTGTTTGGATGATATTGGGATGTTAAAAAAAAGATTAAAGAATAGAAATGCAATTATTTCAATTATTTATTGACAATAAGACTAATGAGATAGGAGTATTCTTTAATATTCCAGTCAATATAATCAAAATAAGAGAAATTACACCAAGAAGAATTTTGTTATTTTTTTAATTTTGTTGTTTAAATGCAGCAACCCCTCCAATATTTAAACTCTTTACAGCACATTGAACTTGGCGAGATGGGGGATTTGACTGTCCTGTGTAGTCCAGTCATAAATTTATCTGTTTGTAATTTTCAAGTTATTCCTTTATTAGAAGTAATAAAAATCACTGGCCTATGCCCAGTTACTCTAATGCTAATAATTTATATATATATATAGATATATGTGTGTGTGTATATGTGTATATATATATATATATATATATATATATATATATATTCTCTACCTTTTATCAGATTTTATATATATAAAATCCTTGTGATGTGATGTGATGTGTAAAATCATAAGTCCTCCATTGCTTTTTTGATATTACATCACACATCTCATAAACAATACATTAAAATTGTATATAATCATGTTAACGATTGCTGTTACACAGCAGAGATCTTTATTAAATTAAAGTTAAAACATATAAAACATGTTAAACCTCATAAAAATGCAGCAAAATTATTTTACGACACACAATATGTAACCAAATGTAAACAGCTGAACTTCTGCACAGTTTTTAAATTAATTAACATTGTTTTGCCCACTTTACCTCTCCATAAGTCCTCCATTGCTTTGAGGATTACCCATTATCCTTTGCAATTACAACACATGCAGTTACATGTTTACAACAGCAGGCGGTGTTTTCCCATTTAGCGATATTGAACCTGAACCATTTTAGCTATGTTACATACACCCCCTATAAATCCTGCTAAATTGGGGCATGCTATACAAAAATAAAAAGACAAACATTACAAATCACAAAACTTTATTTGTGTAGTAATAGGAGCATAACTTAGTTTAAGTCAGTTAGAAACTTTACATATGGGGATAAGTTAACAAGGCCTTGGCCAATCCCCTTCCCAACAAAGAAATAAAAGATGCTATATACACCTTCTATTTTGTAAACATTGCTCCATAACAGAGATCATTCTGACATAAGCTAATTAAGTATTGGTGCAAAGAAACAAAGCTCTCAAGACAAATAGCACCCTATCCAGAAAACACAATCCATACAAAAGAAACCAAGGAATCAACTATTGACTTGGAATTGTCAACAACTTCTTCCAAAAGCTGGGTTTTTATCAGGTCTACTCAACCTAGTGCAAACTGGACAAGGCTGTGTACAAACAATATGGTCTAATTTGAGTGCATCTAGCTGTGTGACAGTTGCACGTTCAGGGATTTGTTAAGATGTATCTGTTAGGGGCTGGAAGAATGCATTCTGGAAATCAACACACTCAACGGGGGCTCAAAGTAAGGTAGCTGTGCAGAATGTACTGAAAAACTAGAGCTATCCAAAACCTCACACAAATTTGTGGTACTATAGCCGTTTCTGTATCTGAGGATGGAGTGTTTCCTGCCTTCGGAGGAGAACAGTCAGGTTGGCTGGGTATCACCATCACTTGCATCATCCATTTGCAGCATCCTATTAATAGTTCTCGTCTTACTGTCCTGTATGTAACCAGGAATCAGTGGATCACATTAAATCTTCCAGCAACTGAAGAGCATCTTGCTCCCAATTTGTCATCATTTCCCAGTGGAAGAAAACTCACAGGCAGCAGGAGGTATCTGTGAAAACCTATTTCCTGTGATGTCACAGGGTCTCTGATACAGTACACATTGATTCCGGGTTTTACAGTTGCCACTTCAATAAACTATAGAGTCCCATTTGTCTGCAAGTTTCCTTTTCGCTTTGACACCATGATTTGCAAGCAAGACTCTGAAACCAACAGTAAGGGGTGATCCTTTCGCTTTGCGGTTTTTCTGACACGCCTGTACAAAACCTGTAGATTTTGATAATGAAACTAGTGAAATTATCACTGTCTCTTGGAGTGGATTAAAGTATAATAATCTCTGGTCTAAGGTAAATATATTGATGTCTAGTTGACTTGGATTACTCAGGTTAATATTATAGTACTGATTTTGCGCCTTACGTTTTCAGCTTTATCACTGAAAAAAATCATAAAGCAACTACAACCTGATGGTAGGAACGCTTCTGCAGTGGTCTTCTTCCTAGCTAGTTTTGCTACAGTATTAAATAAAAAGTGATGCTTATTTTTGTTTTCTTCCATTAGCGAGGAGAAATATTTTGCTAGCAGCACTAAGAGCTTTCCCATAGTTTACAATAGTTTAGTATTCCATTCTTTTTGATACACAACCATGTTTTTCTGTTGCCATTTACATTCTATTAGACTTCCCTTGAGAAACAAGTGTAAGAACTAGAATAACATTATTATTTAAAGTTATCATGGGTCTGGGTCACTCTAGATTTAATAATACTATAGATTCTGAAGTGAATCTGTTGTCCTTTTTTAAATAAATTTTATAGAAATCAAGCAGACTTTAAAAAATATTAAATCAGACTCTTAAAAGCCATATATAGTCTAACTACACCTGATTTACAACTACTTGGAAAGTCAGACTAGATAATGTCATAGACAACGCAGGGTTTGATATTGGGTTTTGGATTAGAATATTGTCACTTGAAGATGTGAGAACCTTGTTGTTGTCTGAACACTGATCAAATCTCTTATTTTATTGTCATAGACAATATCAGAGAACCTGCTAGAACAAGACAAACCTGTGTGGTATGAATCCTTTAATATAACTCACATGAATAGAATTGGACAGAATATGAACAGAATATGAAGTAATTAGCATGATATGAAATATCCTTTTGGAACACGAGATGTATTTTCTTTTTCAGCTGCTTTGTTAAATGTCATCGTCATTTTTAATAAAATATTTTGAAGTACAGTCATCAGCTAAAAAAGGCTCGAACCCTTGCTTGCCGTGTTTGTATAACTATTAATACAATTAGGTAATTATCTGTTGAAAAGGTTCACACTTAACTGCTCTAATTGTCAAACAGGTACATACCTTTGTAAGTTTAACACTCTTTACTGTTTCTATGGTGGGAAACATGATTAAAAACACAGGAACTCACCCCAAATCTATTTTAAAACCAGATAGAAAATCTATGATTATTGCAAAATCTTATGTTTATATATGGTAATAAAACATTACATATACATCCCACTGGGGAAGGTACTGCTCTCATATCTTGCAGCATAGGACATAGTTTTAAAACAGGGCTAGTTATAGGAGAAGATGAGACTATTAAGTCTTAGGACTTTAAATTTTAAATCGATTATTATAAATGAACTTATTACTGATCAGGTATTAAATGTATTTTGTTTGAATGAAACATGGATCAAACCGGATGAGTAAGTAGTATTAAATGAAGCTAGTCCTCCTGGATATAATTACATATCCCAAACTCCTTTAACTGGTAGAGGTGGAGGTGTAGCTGTCATCTATAATAATAATAATAATAATAATTATTATTATTATATAGCCATCACACACAAACCTCAGCAAAAACTACATTTGTTTGAGGTTTTGTTTACAAAAATATCTTGTGAAACCGAGAAAAATAAGTCTACGGACTCTATCTCATTATTAATTATTAATATTAATAATAATAATAATAATAATACTTTCAATTTATATAGCTCCTTTTAAAGTTCCCAAGGTCACTTTACATTGAAACAATAAACAGAACATTAAGGTAAGAAAAGAAAACATAGGGTATTTAATAGACATTTGATTTGTGGAAGTGAAGAGACAGAGCGAAGAGAAGGTGGGAGAGAGTTCCACAGAGTGTTGACAGCCACACTCAATGATTTACCACCCTAAGAAGGACAGCCTAAATCTAGATATGGCCAGCAGGCCAGCAACAGGGGACCTGAGTAAGCGCCGGGGTGTGTAGTGGTCAGCAGGTGGGATAGGTAGACAGGAGCAAATCCATGAAGAAGTTTAAAAGTAAGGACCAGTATTTTATATTGGAGGCGTTTATGCAAAGGGAGCCAATATAGTTGTTCCAAAACCAGGGATATGTGGTCGTATTTTCGAGTTGATGTGAGGATCCTAGCCGCAGCATTTTTAATAAGTTGTAGATGGTGTAATGAATTTTTGGGAAGACTATAGTGCAGTGAGATGCAATAGACCAGCTGAGAAGTATCAAAAGGATGGACCAAAACCTCTGCTGTCTGAGATGAAATCATAGCGCAAGAGTGAGAAATGTTACATAGGTGGAAGTAAGCAGACTTTGTAATAGAGCGCATACAGGGCTGAAAAGATAGGGTTAAATGTCACACCAAGGTTCCGAGCAGTAGCAGCATGAAAAACAGAGGTGTTCCTAATGAGAACAGGGCAAGAGAAAGAGGAAAGTGAATTGAAGATTCATTGAAGATAATTTGCCCACAGCCATAAGATCTTTAAGACACCTGGTGAGAGCAATAGGAGGAAAGGTATCAGAAAGCCTGAGGATGAGGAAAATATGCATGTAGTCCACTTATCAGTAGATAACTTAACCCGTGATTTTGGACAATTTCACCCAGTGGAGAGATGTATAGGATAAATAGCAGTGGTACAAGGACTGAGTCCTGAAGCATGCCCTGATGTATGGATGCTTTTTTTTGAGACGTGGCACCATAGCTGTACCAAATGTTGTCTATTCGAGCGTTTTAAACCATGCTAGTACCAGGTCGGAAAGACTAATATTGGACAATCTGGACAGAAGTATGCTGTGATTTATAGTATCAAATGCGGTAGTGAGGCCGAGAAGTAGTAGAATAGAGACCAGATCTTTGTCGACGAACAAAAGGGGGTCATTTAACGCAAATAAATGCAGTCTCTACTGTGATATGGATGAAAACCAGATTGAAAATCTTCGAGCAGGTGATTTAAACTTGAGTAATCAAGCAGCTGGGATTCCACGACTCTTTCTACAACCTTAAAAATAAATAGTTGGTTTAAAACGGGTCTGAAGTCACTGAGATCAATGATGTGAAGATCAGGCTTCTTGATGATGGGAGTGACTGCAGCGAGTTTCCATGATAAAGGAACATAGCCAGAGGAAAGTGATAGATTGACCATGTGACAGATTGGGGCCACAAAAGCAGCCACAGAGGACTAAAGGAGGAAGGTAGGGATTGGATCTAGAAGGACAGATGTGGTAGACTTTGACTTAGTAATGATTAAGGAGACTTCAGCAGAATCAACAGGTAGGAAGAAAGAAAAAAGGTAGGAGGGGGACAGATGCAGGTGCACCCTGAAGCCCCCTATAGATCGTTGACACCTTGTCACTAAAAAAGACAAGGAAGGCCTCACACAAACCAGGGTACAGAACAACTGAAACTGGGGGAACACCAGTTTTCTGACTATGGTGAGCAACATTTTAGGACTTTTTAAAATGCCTTGGTATAGTACGAGCAGTGAGCTTTATTTAGGGCCAACTTATAATCAGCCACTTGGTCCATAAATGCCAAAAGATGTACCATAAAAATAGATTTCTTATAACATCTTGCTCGGCGCTGACCCAGCGTTTTGAGGGCATAAGGCTTGCTGGTGAACCAGGGTGCAGAATGAGAGGAAGGCACAAACCGAGACTTAATTGCTGCCAGGGTGTCAAAAATCTTTGCCAGTGTTGTGTTAAATGAAAGTGTAGCCTCATCGAGAGAATGAAGTAGACAGATGTTATAGAAATGAGATGCACTGAGAAGAGTAGATAAGGAAGAGGGGTCAGCAGCAGAGAAATTTTGGTATGACTGTAACAGTATGGGATGGGGCTTGGGAACAGTTAAAAAAGGGCAGAAGGAAATGAGGATGTGGTAGGTCGGTACCACTGACAATCCCACTCTTAGAACAGATGACATCGAGAATATGACCATGTTAGTGAGTTGGAAAATCAACATATTGGATTAAGTCAAAGCAATGTAACAAAGAAATAAAATCAGATGCAGCAACAAACCCAGTGTCAAGGGGGATATTGAGATCCCCAAGAACAATTAGTGAGGGGGACAGTGAATGAATGGCTGTCAGAACTTCACCGAATTCAGATAAAAAATCATTTACTGAACATTTAGGTGGACGGTATATTAACAAGTAACTAGACGTGGGCCAGTAATTCTTGGAGCCAGACGTTCAGTTGAAGAGACAACTTAAACATTACAATCAGATAGATTGATATCTGGACTATACAGTACAGCCAAACCCCCACCCCGACCAGAAGATTGAGGTGCTGTAAATGGATCGATGTGATGGTGGACAGTGTAATCCTGGAGAATTGTGGCTTTGTCTCTGAGAGAGCGGATATGGAATAGTCTAAAGTTAAGAGGCCAGGGTGATAGTGAAGTTTAGTGAGCAGTTTGTGAGTCTATTACTCGAGGAACCTCAGTCAGTGTATGAAAAAGCAGCAGGGGAAGCAGAGAGAGTGGGTCGGTGTCTTTGACCGCAATGTACGTAACGTTTTCTTGCAATCTCCTGAAATTGGCACAGCCAGTAAGTGGAAAATCCAGGCGGCGGGTGGTGCGTAATGAGCAGAGAGCGGCACAGAAATACATGCAATAGCTGGTTTAGTGAAAACCATGCAATCAATAAACTGGACAGCAGAAGTTCGGAAGAGGTCCCAGTGCAGATGGAAACAGTAAATTTAAGTAGCACAGAGAAGAGAAAAATGTGAATAAATCCAGCGAGAATCAGCAATGACAAAATCACACACAGCGTACTCTTAGCCAGAAAACGGAAACATCGATATGATTAAAGATAGGAAGATTTTGTAGTTTTTGGCCTCAGGATGCCTGTAATTACCTTACTGTAGATCACCTGACCCAATATTTGTCCTTTACAGACCCCCAGGGCCGTATTCAGAATTTCTACATGAGTGTTCAGATTTTATCTCCAACCTATTTATATATACATGAAAACTCACTAAACTAACATAACACAACAACACTAAACATAAACACACATTTCTTAAATAACTAAAACACATAGCACTCTAAATAAACATGAACATTTTACCGGCCTCGCTGCACTCTGGGAGTTCTGGTCACATTCACAAACCCTTAGTTCCAGGGACGGACGTCACAATATTGTAGTAAATCTAATTAGGAAGAAGACCACAGCAGAAGCATGTCCACCACCGGGATGTAATTGTGACAACATTGTGAATTTTTTTCAGTGATAAACTTGAAAACATAAAGCACAAACTCAATACAGTAAATCTTAACCCGAGTAATCCAAGTCAATATATTTACCTTAGACCAGAGATTATCCTACTTTAATCGTCTCCTAATTTCATGAGTTTCTTCATCAATATCTACAACATCTATATTAAATCCCATACCCACAACTTTACTCAAAACTGTACTACCGGAAATAATCAAAGCTCTCATAAAAATTATCAATGCGTCTCTCAGTACTGGCCATGTCCCTAAATTATTTAAATTAGCAGTTATCAAACTCATGATTAAAAATGATATATATATCAAATTATAGACCATTATCTAACCTCAGCCTCCTCTACAAAGTTTTAGAAAAGGTTGTAGCGCAGCAGTTATGTTCATACCTGAATAAAAATAATATCTTTGAAAATTGTCAGTCAAGATTAAGGCCCTATAATAGCACAGAGACAGCAATGGTTAAAGTTGTGAAAGATTTGCTACTGGCCTCTGATCAGGGATATGTTTGTATGCCTATATTGCTTGATCTAAGTGCAGATTTGGACACCATTGATCATGCTATTCTTCTTCATAGGTTAGAGAATGTTGTTGGAATTAAAGGAACAGTCGTAGGCAGTCGTATGCTTGTGGTTAAGGAACCAGCCTTGTGACCGGAAGGTCCCTGGTTCGATTCCAAGTACCGCCAATTCATGGCTGAAGTGCCCTTGGGTAAGGCACCTAACCCCCAGTTGCTCCCCGGGCGCTGTGCTGGTTGCTCACTGCCCCGGGCACGTGTGCTCACTTAACCAGTGTGTGTGTATTTGTGTGTTTCACTGCACGGATGGGTTGAATGCAGAGGACCAATTCTGCTGTGTGCAAACATAGTGGCAAAATGTATCACTTTCTTTCACATTTCACATATGGTGAAGATGATGTCTGGTTTAAAACAATTAAAAGATCAAAGATTAAAAATGTGTGTGTAATCAAGTACACATGTATTATTTGTTATTAATGGAAAACAGGACCTATTACCATCATGCCTACAAGCTGTAATTTAAGCATGGGTTGAAAAACTGTGCTATTTAATAACTCATCTTAACTCATTTAATTACTCATCTGGGATAAAAGGTTTCTGTAAAGCTGCTTTGGGACATTGTCCATTTTTAAAAGCGCTTCATAAATAAAATTTAATTTAATTAAGTAGATGTTGTAGATTTTGCTGATAAAACTAATGACATTTACTCTCCTGGAGAGGATTAAGTAGGACAATCTCTGGTCTAAGGTAAACATATTTACATCTAGTTGAATTTTTAGAGTATTTAGAGTATGATAAGCAACACCTGGTTTATAAAAATTTCATTGTATTCCATATTGGAATAGAACACTACTCGTATTAGACCTGGTTTTTGCAGATGATATACTCCGAATGAAAAAAGATACCAGCAGGCATTTTCTACCAGCATGTTCTTATGTTGAAATTTGGGCCTCTTATCTGTTTGCATGCTTTATGAAAACAAATTATTTTTCTTCCTAAAATGAATAGGATTCGATTAGCTGTGGTAACAAAATGTCGGTTTTTCCATCTATCGATTCTAGACGGAAATCCACAACTTTTCTTAAGAAAGCTTGAGTTTTACCAGAACAAGTTATTAAAGTGTACGGAACCGGTTTTGTGTTTATCACAAAACAATCACATTTTTGGGCTACCAACCTATTGGATTGATTGTCTATTATTGTGTACATCTTAACAGCCTGCTCTTTGAAACCAGCGGGGTAAACTTTAACTAAATTAATTTTAGCACATGAACGCTGGCTTTGGTACTGTCCGCATACCTTTCTTTTGGTCTAGCCTCATTATTGGGTCTAGCCTTATCACTATTTATATCAGGATCAGTATTCTTTGATACAGGTTTATTATCGGGATGCATCACTGATACGTGTTCCTTGCTGTTGCATTCAATGCATTTAAGCACTTCTTTATATAATCTTTTGCAGTGTGTTTATATGATCCACAGCATCTGAAACAGATGTGATGTTCTTTTAGATAAGCTTCCCTTTCTTACAAAGATTTATTCCGGAATAGAATGCATTTTTTAAGTGGTTGAGGTTTTTCCTTTATCCTTTGGATTGTAGTCTTCCTGTTTGTAGTTTTCCTGTTTGAAAACTGGGGGGATTTCAGTTACTTGGGTTATAACCGCAAATCTTTTTATTTCCCTGCGTACTGAGGTGTCGAGTCTCTTGGATTATGTTTACGAATGCCTCTCGGGGAGTCAAGATATGAAAGTCCTGATAAGTCGTCATATTTTTTTTGCATACAGTAATTCTTTCAGAATGTCACTCAGCTTTACTAGTAGATGCATGTCCTTGTTAGTCATTTTTGACAAATTCTCTAATTTTTTAAAAGTGCCTTTTAATGAATTCAGAAGTTCCGTAGGTTTTATTGAGGCGGTCCCAAATTGCCCAAAATTGGAAGCCCTGCTTTCAAATTAGACTATTTCCACTGATTCAGGACATAACCATTAATCCAATAGATTAATTGTCTGGAGAGAAGATGAATTTATGTCTCATTCCATTCACGAACAAAATTTTCCACATTCGACAATGCTCTGGGTAATCGTTGAATTTAAGGAAGACTGGTTTTGGCACTTCTCTGTGCTTACAGCATGTATTCGAAGGCGGCTCCTTTCGTGTAACAAAAGTGTTTCGGATAAAAAATTGATATTCCCACTCAGGCATGTTATATGAGTTAGGATAAATTGCACGACTTTGTGCTTCTTGTCTAATGTCTTTTATTTCCAGAAATAATAAATCATCGTGTTGTTTATTCTTCACAGCGTACTCACTTTGCTGTTGTACGTATTTGCTTTAACGTCGGTAGAAATCGATTGATTCTGACTGGTTTTCTGAAGCGTTCTTATCAAATTGCTTAATAATTTCAAATAATCAAATTGATCTAATTATAAAATGTATGATACTGAATATGATAAAATGTATTTATAAGCTATTATAAAAATTAATTTGTACAATTAAATGATATTATATTAGATGTGTTATTGGGGTGGCAC
>JAOUQV010154558.1:0-15476 GCA_028565295.1 Aspidoras spilotus
GCTTGTCCAATTTAGCCATGAAACCTCCCACACTAAAATGACAGGTGTTTCAGTTTCATTGTCTAACCCCTGTATTTCAAGTGTTTATTTCTTTTGATTTGATGATTATAACTTGCAACTAATAAAAAACCCAAATTCAGTATCTCCGAAAATTAGAATATTACTTTAGACCAATCCAAAAAAGGATTTTTAGAAATTCTGGCAAACTAAAAAATATGAACATGAAAAGTATTAGCATGTACAACATTCAATACTCAGTTGTGATTCCTTTGGTCTGAATTACAAAAGCAATGCGGCGTGGAATAGTGTTGATCAATCAGTGGCACTGCTAAGGTGTTTTAAGAGTCAAGGTTGATCCGATAGTGGCCTTTAGCTGTGATGCATTGTTGGGTCTGGCATCCTCTTAACAATATCCCATAGATTTTCTATAGTGTTATGGTCAGGTGAGTTTGCTGGCCAGTTAAGTACAGGAGTACCATGGTCCTTAAACCAGGTAATCGTAGCTTTGGCACTGTGTGCAGGTGCCAAGTCCCAGTGGAAAATTAAATCAGCTTCTCCCAAAAGTTGGCCAGCAGTAGGTAGCATCAGGTGTGTTAAAATTTCCTAGTACCCAGCTTTGTTGACCTTTGACCTTAGAAAACACAGTGAACCAACACCAGCAGATGACATAGCTCCCCAAACTATCACTGACTATGGAAACTATAAACTAGACCTCAAGTGAAGTGAATTCTGTGCCTCTCATCTTTACCTTGGACCTTTATTTTTTTTCTTTCATCAGAGAACTTAACTTTGGACCACTCAGCAGGATTACATTCTTTAGACGCTTCTGACACTGTCAGGCTTGACACAGGTCATGCGACAGCTAAAACCCATGCCTTGCATATATCTGTGCATGGTGGTTCTTGAAGCACTGACTCCAGCGGCAGTCCAGCTTTTGTGAATCTCCCCCACATTTTTTAATAGATTTTGCTTCACAATCCTCTCCAGGGTGATGTTATCCCTATTGCTGGTACATTTGCCTCTGTATTAATGTGCTTGGACACAGCTCTGTGAACAGCCAGAGCTAAACTCTTTAGCAATGACCTTTTGTGTCTTGCCATACTTGTGCCAGTGGTTGTCTTTTGGACAACTGTCAAGTAAGCAGTCTTCCCCATGATTGTGGAGCCTACAGATCTAGATTGCAGAACCAATTAAAAAAACATTTGCATGTGTTTTGAGTTAATTAGCTGATTAGAGCATGGCACCAGGTGTCTTTAATATTGAACCTTTCCACAATATTGTAATTTTCTAAAATACTGAATTTGGGTTTTTTATTAGTTGTCAGTTATAAATCATCAAATTATGAAAAATAAACACTTGAAATATATCAGTCTGTGTGTAATGAATGCATATAATATACAAGTTTCACTTTTTTAATAGAATTATGGAAATACATCTTTTTCATGATATTCTAATTTTATGAACAGCACATGTAAGGTTAGGATTTGGGATTGGGAGTGGTTTCAATCAACATAATTAGACACTGTTTTTCACATGTGAATCTATTGCTTGCATATAAACACAAAAAAGGAAAATTGACTAACCAGTTGTTTACTTGCAGTATGGTAAGTCCAGTGTCTTGGGCCAGCTGTTTTTTCTGTTCTTCTGATGGGTATGGGTGCTGCACACAAGACACACACAAACTGTAAGTAAATCAATTAATAAAGTGTGTGCTATTGCTAGAGTTGCAAGTCAAATATTAAGAGTAAAAGTGAAACAGCAGTTGTTGAATAGTGCAAGTGAGTTTCTCTTCGTAGCATATTCCATTATTGGAATATACTCTAGAAACAGTTGAATAACTGGCAGTAAAAAGGAAAGCATAGTATAAAGTTTAGCAAAGACTAGAAATAGAAACATTAATTAGGAAAGTCATGTTATACTACCATTTTCAAAGTTTTTCTAGCACTCCTCGTCCCTGTTGTAATGAATAGAGGATTTAAGCAAAATATTTCTAACTACATCTTTCCACTTTTTTCATTACTGTCATCAACGCCTGGTATGTACATCCCTGAAAAACATGATGTACCAACTGTCCCTATATAATCTTGTTCACTCCATTATTAACAGTTAAGAACAGTCTAATATTTGGAATCTCAACAGATGCTATGAACAATTCCAGATACCACAGATGTGCAAGACATAAAGATGGCATATTCTCTGGGTAAAGCTGTCACCTCACAGCAGGAAGGTCCTTGAATACATTGCAGGGTGGGGTAGCCAGGGTCATTTCTGTGTGGAGGTTGTATGTACTCACCGTGGCCATGTGGGTTCCTTCTCGGTACTCAGATTTCCTCCCTCATTCAAAAAAAATGCATGCTAGACAAATTGGAGATAACAAATTTATGGGCCCCCTTACTTGTGTAAACAATAAATAAATAAATATAATATCAACCCTGTCACAGCAGCATTAAGCCACTGCATGCATCTGTGAGCATTACTAGGTGTAGCTTGACTCAGTCATCTTATCCCTATCCCACAGAGCACAAATGTGAGCCAGCCGTCGCACAGGAATGACAGCATATTACATACAATACATAATATATGAATTAGTTTGTGTCTATGCTTACACTTAGCAACCATGAGAGCGTGGGGAAGAGGGTGGTCCCATGCTTTATTAACAGCAACTCTGATCCCATTAATAGGACCTTCTCTTGCCTTGGATTAAACCATATACACTGTGACAGATGTGAACACATTCATTCATCTGTCATTAATTTATTCATTATTTTCTGCATAATCCACATGAGGTCTTAATAACTTTAGTGTTAAACAAACAAATATTTGTTATAGATTTTAGATTTTTCAAAGTAGGCACCATTTGCTTTAATTACATTTGTGCATACACTTTGAATTCTCTCAATCACTTCATGAGGTAGTAACCGGGAATGGATTTCGTTAATAGCTCTGCCTTGTCAAAAGATAATTTCTTGAATGTTCTGCGTTTAATGTGTAGGAGTCCACCCGTTTGTTGTAAATTGGTAGAGCTGGTATACAGTGAATAGCCCTATCTGAGTAATGTCATATTTCATATTATGGCAAGAACTACTCAACTAAGTAAATGACAGTCCAATGTAAATTTAAGAAATTAAGGTCAGTCAATCCAAAAATATTTCAAGAACTTTGAAAGTATCCTCAAGTGCAGTCACAAAGACCATCAAACATCATCAGGACTGCCCAAAGAAAAGAAGACCAAGAATTACCCTCTGTTGCACAGGATAAGTTCATCAGAGTTAACAGCCTCAGAAACTACAAGTTAACAACACACCAGATAAACCACCACCTAAATGATTCACAAAGTTCAAGTAGCACAAACATCTTAATCTCAACTGTTCAGAGAAGACTGCATGAATCTGGACTTTATAGCCGTATTGCTTCAAATAAACACTTCAAAGGAAGAACAAGAGGAAGAGAATGGCTTGGGCCAAGGAACATTATAAATGGACATCAGACCAGGGAAAAAATTGTCCAAATTTGAGATTTTTGGTTCCAACGCCATGTCTTTATAAGACACAAAAAAGGTGAGTCGATGGTTCCTACCCGTGCTGTTCCCACTGTGAAGGGTAGAGGAGGAAGTGTGGGGTACTTTGCTGGTGACACTGTTGGCGATTAATTAAAAATTCCAAGGCACACCTAACCAACATTACTACCGCAGCATTCTGCAGTAACATGCCATTCCATTAGGTTTGTGCTTAGTGGGTCCATCATTTTTAACACCTCTAGTCTATGTAAGGGCTATTTGACTAAAAAAAAGTGAAGGAGTGTTGTGTCAGATGACCTGGCCTCCACAATCAAGTCTCAAGTCTCAAGTAGTTTTATTATCATTTCAGCCATATACATTGTTACAGTACACAGTGAAACAAAACAGCGTTCCTCCAGACCAGGGTGCAACAAACAACATTAAAGTGCACTAGTGAATTACCTGCTCTAAACCCAATTGAGATGATTTGGGATGAGCTGGACCACAGAGTGAAGGCAAAGCAACCAACATATGGTATAGCTATATATCCAAAAGTATTTGTTCACCCATCTAACTTATTGGAAACAGGTGTTCCAATCACTTTCACACGCCACTGGTAATAGATTCACCATACCAAGACATTTTGGACAATTCTATGCTCCCAATGTTGCGGGAACAACTTCCAACTTCTTTTCTCTTCCAACATGGTCCATAAAGACATTGATGACAAAGTCTGGTGTGGATGAACTTGACTGGCCTGCACAGTCCTCACCTTAACATAGAACATCTTTGGGATTAATTAGAGCGAGAACAGAGAGCCAGATGTTCTCATTCATGTGTGAATCAAGGCAGGTGAGCGAATACTTTATATAGTGTGTATGTATGTATATATATATATATATATATATATATATATATATAGTATTTATATTTTATTGACTTAAGTATGATAATGATCATATTGTAAGTAACTGGAACAAACTGTAGCCAATTCTATCCAGAAACATATAATTGCAATTAAGCCTGCAGCCACTTGTATTTATTCCTTCCTTGCTATATTTACCCTCTTATTTGTCACTTTTTTACAGAGTTGTGTTTTTAATGTTCTAATTCTATTTAGCTTCTGTTAGGGAGACACTATTTTGACTACAATTTAAAATGTATTCTGTTGTTCTGAATGTTCAGACTGTCTAACAATAAACTAAAAGATCAAAAATCAAACCTAAAATTTCAAATGATCACAATAATGATCATTTAAATACATTTAAATACATTTAAATTACATTGAAAATACATTTGAGTTAATGTAGCCCCATGTTTTGAACTGGAATTTGTAATTAGTAAATGTTTAGAGTATTATAATTGTAGTGAGCGCTTGCATGATCCATATTGTACGACATGCTGCATTTTGGGGGAGCCTACAATTTATTTCCATATCTAATAACTATTCGACTAAAATTCTACCATGTCACTAAGTCAATTGTGTAGTGAGTGCGTAGGAGCAGAGCAATTCTAGTAGGTGTATTCAAAGCAGGCTTTATTGTAATTGAGTTGTGTAAGACTTTGCCCTGTGTCTCATCTACCATAGTGTTATTATGTTATTTAATATGATGACACTGCTGACAGAAACATTCAGAACATATTTATATAAGAACTAATCACTTATACCATCTCAAGTACACTACAGATTATCCAAACTTATATTATACAGTGGGGGAAAAGTATTAAGTCAGTCGCTATTTGTGCTAAATAAAAAAAATTATAAGATTTCTAAAGAATTTATTTGTAAATTATGGTGGAAATAATATTTGTTCAATAACAAGGTCAAATGTTTCCTGTAAGTCTTCACCAGGTTTAAACATACTATAGGTGGTATTTGGGTCCATTCCTCAGTGCAGATCTCCTCTAGAGCAGAGATGTTTTGGGACTTTCAACTGCCTCCACAAATTTCCTGTGGCTAGGCCACTCCAGAATTTTTTTTTACGGAGCCACCCATTTGTTGCCTGAGCGGTGTGTTTGGGATCATTGTCATGCTAGAAGAACCAGCCACATTTCATCTTCAATGCTGTCACTGATGGAAAGAGGTTTTTGCCCCGATTGTTCTTCCCTTAACTTGGATCAGTCTTTTGCCCCCCTTTGCAAAGAAATGGCCCCATAATATTTTCACTCCCATGCTTCACAGTAGGTACAGTGTTTTGGGTTACAAAACACTGTACCTAACTGACAAGTTGAGTTTTTACCAAAATGTTTTATTGGTTTCATCTGAACACATGATATTCTCCCAATCCTCTTCTAGATCATCCATATGCTCTCTGAAAAACTTCAGATGGGCCTCAACATGTACTGAGTTAAGCAGGGGGGCACACTTGGCACTGCAATATTTGAGTCACTTTCAGCATAGTGTGTTAATGACTTTTTTCACTTTCTTACAAATGTTACCTATTGTAGAGTCACACTTCCCAGGTGGGTGCAGGTCTACAGTTTTCCTCCTGGTGTCATTTGACAGCTCTTTGTCTTGGCCATGATTGGGATTGGAGTCTGACTGTTTGAGGCTGTGGACAGGTGTCTTTTATAAGATATCAATGTCAAACAGGTGCCATTTGTACAGGTAAAGAGCAGAGGCCAGAAGAACTTCTTAAAGAAGAGGTCACAGGTCTGTGAGAGTAAAAAATCCTGCTTGTTTGTGGGTGACCAAATGCTTAATTTCAATCACAATTTACAAATTAATTCTTTCCTGTGTTCTTCTAATTTTGTGTCTCATAGATGAAGTGTACCTATGTTAAAAATTACAGATCTCTCTCATCTTTTAACAGTACTTATTATGGTCTGATTCAGACCCATGCATCTCAAGGTACTTGTTTCCAGTCTCTTCTCATCATTCTAGAAGAGTGAAGATTTCACTCTTCACAAATATCACCTCCTCCTGCCCACATATTCAATAAGACCACTGGCTGCTAACATATCCCATACTGTCAAAGAATTTGGTTGTGTAAGCCGTAAGAAACAAGAAAAATATGTATGTATATTTTACATGATCAAGAGAGTTAACTAAATCATAATGTTTTCACATTATTATCCATTAGTATTCATTTTCTACTAATTTATTCATCTTCATTAACTATTTTCTCATGGTTGATCAGTAGTAGGCCTTGTGATAGGCCATGCATACACACTCATAGTTCCTTAGGGTCAACTAGGATTTACCATAGCCATTTCCAACAAAACAAAAAATATTATCTAAACCCTGCACACATAGGTCCTTCAACACAACTATGAAATGTTTAGAAATGTATGCTTTTGCATTATGTATTTAAGAGGTTTAGAATTTACATAATGTTTATAATATACCAAATTCCATATGTATACGCAAAACTGAATGAAACTTCTGTATTATGTATGCCAGGCCAGTAGGGGGCAGTATAAATTTGCTACCCAAAAAATAAAACACCACTAAAGAGAAAACTATGTCCTGCCTGTTAACTAACCCCTTAACTGACCGTACCTCTATACCTTCACTTTTGCACATTTGCACATACTTTCTGAGACTCACAAACATCAAAAATGTTATGTAAGTAAATAATTGAAGCAATAAATGTTTATGTAATTTAGCAAGCAGAGAAATTCCTCTAAAATAAAACCACCCATGGAGAAATGCAGCTGGAGCTGAAGCTAGCAACTTCACACTCACTGACAAGACATGTATATATGTACAAATATAGATTCAAATGAATAATATATGTTTACTAAGTTATAATATAGATCATATTATAACTTAGTAAACATATATTATTCAAATGAAGTTATAATATGATCTATATTATATCAGCAAATTAAAAAAAGAATATGTAGTCATATATCTGACAAGTATGGACACACTATGTGTATGCTTATACTCTATTGTAGCTGTATTTGTAACCCAATAGGGTTTATTTATTTAGCAAATTTGACAGAAAAACATGAAGGACAGATGAAAAATATTCATTCTTCCCCTCTGGTGTTTCTCTGTGTATTTTATGATAAGTTTTTTTTTCCCAAATACTCTTTATTTATCTGTTTTCAGTCATGCATGCCAGGAGATCTATGTCCTCCTTGTGCATTTCTGCACCATCATGTATCTTATCACAGTGAGAGAAAAGAAGCATTAGAGCTTGTTTCCTGTGTAACCTCCTAGGCCCATGCATGGAAGACTGTTTGTAGAGTCCTCTAAAAGAGACTTAACAGCATGGGGTGGACACCTCATATCTTTGTAAAATGCTCCCTTTACTGTGCTTTACTTGCATAGACCGCACTTTTTTCCACCGTTGCTTCTTTTAGGTGGTGATACTTGAAAGTGATGCAATATAGAAAACAGCTCAACAATACCACCCACAATACGATTTCTGTGGGTACCCCTTCTGCTACGAACACCTAGTGGATTTCAAAAGACAGAAATAAGCCACAGAAGACGGTTTTGACCTGTTTATGTCGATTCAGGTTAATTTTCCGTTTTACATGTAAAATATACACTCACCGGCAACTTTATTAGGTACATATTTTCAATTGCATGTTAACACAAATATATAATCAGTCAATCACATTGCCTCAACTTAGTCAGACATGTAGTAAAGACAAATTGCAGTGGTGCCAGCCAGGCTGGTCTGAAAATGCCCTGTTGATGTGAGAGGTCAGCGGAGAATGGGCACCCTGGTTTAAGATTATGCAAAAGCAACTCAAATTACTACTTGTTAGAACCAAGAAATGCAGAATACCATCTCTGTTGAAAGTTTGCCACGAAGAATTAAGGTAGTTCAGAAGGCAAAAGGGTATAACCTGTATCTTGCAAATCCTGCACAGGCACAGATGTGGGTACCTTAATGGGGAGGTGTATCTTTAGAAGGTAACTGGATGGAATACACATCCTTACAGCAGATGGCGGAAATCTATTTTTGTCATCTATCCACTTAATTACAATTAGCAACAAATCATCCAGCTCAATCTCCAACCCATACTGGTCGTCATTATTCACATGTTGTGTCAAAGAACAATTCTCATATTCTTGTGTGATTGAGAATAAGAGACAAACAAGATTAGCTTCATATTTTTACATAGTGAAAAGAATAGCACAATAGGAACTATTCCTAAGTCTATTTCTAATCTACAAACCCAGTTCCAAATACAACTGGGACAAAGTACAAATTGTAAATACAAACAGAATGCAATAATGTGGAAATTTCAAAAGTCAATATTTTATTCAGAATAGAACAAAGATGACATATCAAAAGTTTAAACTAAGAAACTTTTTTGTCATATCTTCTGTTTTATGATGCATCAAATGTTTTCTACATGGCCAGTTCAGTACCTTCCAAACACTTCTTCTACACATCCATGATGCTGTAATTGATGCAATGTGTGGTTTGGCATTGTCATATAAGGTCTTCCCTGTGTTCCTGTGATGTGTTGCTGTCGCAAAATTTCAAATGAGAGAATATTTGGCATGAAATTTCAAAATGTCTCACTTTCAACATTTGACATGTTGTCTATGTTCTATTGTGAACACAATATCGGTTTTTGACATTTGTATATTTTTGCATTCTGTTTTTATTTACAGTTTGTCCAAACTTTTTTTGGAATTGGGTTTGTACAAGCTTATGAAAATGAAGCCTTATACCAATGGTTGTTACTACAGTTAGTATCTCGTCATAGCTACTGTCCACTTGGCCAAGACAACTACACCAGCAGGCACCACATAATTTATTACTAGGCAGTTTCTACACAGCCAAAATCACCAGGGAACTATTTTCAGGTGGATGGGTCTTTATATTTGAATCGCTTCTGCTGTCTCACCTAAGAATTCAATGGACCTAATCCCCATGGAAACTGAACTGTCTCTTAGGAATGCCTGGGGCTACATCCAGGGGCCTTTTTGGCTTCATAGTATCTTATCAACAGCCAATCTCAGAGGCACTCACTCCAAAAAAGTTACAGCCTCCACCTCTCTCTGCGTGGGTTACTGAATAAACATATTTTGCCTAAAATTGGCTGATTATTAATGCCTTAGACATGGGGGCAACTTCAAACAGCATTATTAAACTTCTCTTCCAATATGAAAATGAAAAAAGCAATTTATAAAAATGTTACTCTCAGTTGTTCTGATTTACCCCCTCACAGACAAATCCCATCACAAATTACTTTTTGTGTCTAAATTTTTATCACTATCCTCTGTTAGGAAGCAGCAAAACAGGCTTTGAAGGGGAAAACCTTGCAAACCTTGTATGGATAAGAAAATAAGAAAAAGTTCTGGAGCCTAGGGTTTATGATGCCCAAAACCTAACTGGCTTAATAGTGATTAGGAACGCTGAAATACCATTGACAGGACAGCAATGCAATGTTCTCAACCAACTACATGAGCACAAAGCTAGCACACTAACAATTCACATCCCATATTTTGGAAAATACTTGGATATTTATGCAAAATAAATCTGAAGTAATTCCTCTCAAAGAAGATTTTTTTGTCCTGGAGAATAAAAAATGACAGGAAATCTGTCTTTACAACACTAATTAAATGCTCAATTTTTGTTTAAAGGCAAGGGTGTGCTGCAGTGCCTATGGGTAGAGAACAAATCCACTTGATTTGGTTGCAGTTTGGAAAAATGTGTTTACAATTAAAGCATGGAAATGGTCTGGATTACAGATCATATTCAAAGTAAACCACTAAGCTTTCTGTAGTTAGACGAGATGCTACATCATTAAATACAGACTTGCAGTAATGATCCATAGCATATAATGCAAAATCAGAGAGGCAGAGATTAACAAAACTTAGCGCATGATTAGGCCTGAGAACCACTTAATTTGTACGCTTAGGTGGAGGCATTTGAATGCTTTTACATAATGCAGCACAGATGCACGGACAGCATATATGGGAATTCTACCACACACACTCATAAGCACATATATACTCACTGAATTTTATATACAGTATACATACAAAGTCTGTATATCATACATTATATATTCATGGAACTTTTATTTCAAAATGATTATTATATGCTGTGCATATAATTTTATACATTTCATTCAGTCACAAGATTATTTTGCGTTTTAGATTTGCTATGTCTGTTGCATGTTATAAGATAAGATAAGATAAGATAAGATAAGATAAGATAAGATAAGATAAGATAAGATAAGATAAGATAAGATAAGATTAAAAAGTGCATAACAATAGAACAGTATTGACTCTAGACATGAAGCAAAAAGATACATTTACCATGCTGCTGATTTTCATTCATGATAAAAAAAAGTGTTAAACATGCTTTAGACTTACTGTGAGTTCACTGAACTGCATATGATGACTCAGGGTTAATTCAGGTGAGTGTGGGTAAGGTGATTACATAGTTGACTGGACCACTAAAACTATTTCAGCATGTAATTACAGCTTATTTGAGTAGGGGGGACATTGAAAAGCAAACTAGGCAAGCCACGTGGTATGCCAGACCGCAGCTGGAAGGCGTCAACCGGGTAGGTTTAACCAGCAGCCCTATGGTGCCACAAATCACCACACAAACACTCTCTTGAGAAAATGCTGATAAGCATTTAGGGTGTACTCACACTCTGAACCACACATGGGTGTGTTTGACACCCAGAGTGCAATTCTTTGAGTGTTGTGATTGCTCTTGTGGAAAGCTGAATTGCAATCTGGCACTCTTAAAGAGGTGGGCTGGGGCAGGATTCTGTCAGTGGACGTGAAAGTCTTTCACAAAAATAGAGAATTTCCAGTGGATGCCACCATTCTAGGTGGTGTGCTTGATGCCCTTAGGTATCAAAGTTCAGTGTTTAAGTACACGCTAAATGCACCCTAAATGCTTAGTGAATTATTCCCATGAGTGTTTGGGTGGCACCGAAGGGCTGCTGGTTAAATCTACCTTTAGGTGTGGTTTGGAATACCAGGTTGAGTGCCTCATTTTTCAATTGCGCTCCCTCGCAGTTCAAGGAAACCACGCTCTGTGTTAGTATGCATATGTAAGCAAGTCTACAGCAGCTAAGCTTGTCTTCTCTTATGTCAAAGAAAACTAATTGTTGTTTTAGAAAATGTCAAGAAAACCAGGATTGTAATGCAAACAGATACCAAAATCAATAACGACACAGTAGGTTACACAACAGATGCTATACTCCTCTGCTCTCTCAGCCATCTCATTTCAGTGTAGAGATCAAAAAGTGCCCCCAAGATATGAAAACTCATGGTGCATTAAATGGAAGCATAATCAGGTTATTATATTGCGCATTGACCATCCCTGTACATAAAGTTTCCAGGAAATGATCTTTTATATATCAGCACTGAAATTTGAGACAAAATTTATGCATTTTAGAAGAGGAGGAGGAAACTTACATTCTAATTACCTATGCTACATTATTATGTTATTATCATAATTAACCCATTTGCCCTCATAGTTAAATTAATGTTTAAGGTTGCTGGGGAGGTGACGCCTGGCTACAGTTGATAAAGATTTAGAACTATGAAGGGCCGTTTTACAATCTGTCTTATATATCCATTAAACCATAGAAAATTAAAAAAAGAATATACTAGGGAAATGATGAACATTAATATACCTGTCTTAATTTTTTGTAAATCCACTTCAGTGCTTCTGCTCTGTAATTATTTTTAAGCTACAGAAAAAAAAATCAATGCACAGATTTAAAAAAATATGAATAAATTATTTGTAACCAAAAATGATTAGTTCCTTGACTTGTTCCATCTCATTGACAACAAAAGGGAGAACAAATATCTCTTTTCTAACTCTCTGTATGTTTGTCTCTCTCTCTATCTCACCCTTTCACACACACACATGCAATGTCTGCTTGTTTTAATGCATTGTGATAGCTGCTGTAAGAATTCAATCATATGAAACAACATCTCATCTGAATTAGAGACAATGCAATAGATGTACTGCTGAAAACTAAATCTCCATAGTTATAAAAAGGATCAGAGTGTTTTCTGAATGAAGCACCCATACAGCCATGTACTGGTTTGAATAGTCAAACCACAGATCTTAGATAAACTGAATAATTTTTAGTTATAGATGCTTCTATACACTCCTATGATTTCAAGTATACCCGATAAAAGAAATTATTTCTAATTATTTTCTAATGAATGACATAATTTTAGGTGTGCCTGATTCCCTCAGGAGTGAATGCTTATTTCACAAATTCTGCCATTGTGTGTGTAGATACGAGAAGAAATGCCTGTGAAAATGAGCTCAGGGTGGAAATCTTTTAAAAATCCACAGTAAGACTCACAAAAGGTTCACAGTAACATGAATTGCTGTGAACGCTTTCTCGTGGCGCGGGAGCGATGCAATGAGAAAGCGTTTACACTATTACAGTGCTCTTATGGTGGGAGGGGTAACATACAGTATGTTCTTCCAATAGCAATCATGTGCGTCTGTGAGCTCATGCATACAGGCCTAGAGTGGGAGCAGCTTCCTCCAAGTGTATTATACTTATGGTCGCTGATGTTACATTAGCAAACCCGTAGGTGGCATCATGTGTTTTAGGGAAAGCACATGATATCTTTCACACTCCCTTGGTTGGTAGCTAATGTGTAATATGGGAAAAATACTACTGGGTTAAACAAATTAAAGTTAAAACTTGTGGAAAAATACTGGACAATTGCCCACACAAATATAGATAATCTAATCTAGCCTTAAACCAAACATTTATCATAGAAGCAGCTGCATTACATGCCACAGTCAATAGAATTTTCTATAAGTGTACCTGAGATACTAAATAGTTTTTTCTAAAGGTATATTTTATCCCAGAATATGCCCTGTTTAACTCATTTGCTCTCATAATCCCTCTCATGACAGTATGCTTCCATACAGTATCCATGCCTCTATGAATCACGGCACACACACAAAAATGGAACATGGCCGGCCTGATGACTTCTACTTTCTGTCTGAGCAGGATAGCCATAGCAAGAAGCAAATATGTGGCAGGAAACTCCACACTGCAAGCCAGTGTGGTTTTCTACACTTAACCTGAAACACTTGCTATGCTAAAAAAGCAACTGAGGTTGCAATTAAACAAAAAAGCAATCAGGAGAAAAGGGTTGAAGATGGCCACCCTTGAGGGAAGTTGCACACAGATAAAGTATCCAAATATAGTATAATGGAGTAAGTCCTACAGTAAAATATCAAGGCATAGGTCGTTCTTTAAAAGTTTTAAACAGCATAATGATGTTTAATACTTAGACACAGGCAAGTTGAAGAAGAGAAGGCCTCAGCAGTGTCTAACTCATTAATAATGGGACAGATGGCCAGAGAAAAGCCACCACCATCAGTGACAGGGAGGCATCCAATGGCCACTGGCGACCCATCCGGGGACTGCCAATTCAACCCATTCTTCAAAAGACACACCAGCGACTTTACCTTGTCAGCCTAGAAGGCTTTCAAATGATTGATACATGTGGTTTCCTCTCTCCATCTCTGGGGCATATGGGGGTTGCTAGAATGTGCATGCCATAAAGACAAGGTCCAAAGAGTTGCCTGTCCTACATCCCAGGGGCCTGTCACTGAAATAATTGATGATGTTTTCATTGTAAGTTGTGGGATGTGGGTGATGGATGGGGTGCACTTGTGTTCAATAGATAGCCCTTGACCCAATTAACAAGACTCAAGTCATTGCTTCATATATACACATGTACCTGCTTAAGTTTCTTTAGTGCCAATGAAAAAAGAGTGAAACAAAAAGCGATGAAAGCAAGTACAGACAGAGGCAGAGTCTACTCCAAAAAAAATTTAATGGCAAAAATCAGTAAAACAGTAGCTGTTTTTTTGCCAGCTAGGGCCTTTTCAAGCCTTTGTATTAATCTATTTGAGGTTGCCTTATGCAGAAGCAGTGTTGCCAAATCTTAGAACCATCATATATGTAAAGCATCAAAATCTATTATTCAAACCTAATACTAAAGCCTACATTATTTAATGAAGCAACATTTTTTTTTTAATTGTGACATTCACTAAATAACCTGCAGCTTAGTAGACTGAACTGAATTCATAAATGAAAAGTATCTTGATTTTTGTGAATTTTTAAAAACCTTGTTTTGATTATGAATTCTGGGTAATATTAATTTAACTGCAGTCGGGGACTTTCAATTAAGTAAAAATAATTCAACAACATACAGACTATAATTATATAAAAGACTATTGTCAGGAACCCGGAAACTCTTGAAACCTGGGGGGTATTCGTTGAATATGGCAACCAACTGCATTTGGAGACAGAGACTGTTTACAGAAGCAGTAATTACGGGGTTGTCACGTGAACTATTAGACACAGCTGGTTCTGATTCACGCACTAATTTGGTTTACTATATAAGTTGTGTTGTTCAGTGCGCGGCATTATAAAACTAAAACCAAAAGTGACATTACTTTAGACCAAAGATTGTCACACTTCAATCCACTCCAAGAGACAGAGTTAATTCATTAGTTTCATCATAAACATTTACAACATCCATATTAGATCCCATACCCACAACGTTACTTTATATGTATTACCGGAAATAATCCAGCCTCTCATAAAAATGATCAATTCCTCACTCAGTACTGGATATGTCCCTAGTTCGTTTAAATTAGCAGTAATCAAACCTTTGATTAAAAAAAAATAATCATGACCCCTGCCAGCTGTCAAATTATAGACCAATATCTTACCTCCCCTTCCTCTCCAAGATCCTAGAAAAGGTTGTAGCACAGCAGTTATGTTCATACCTGAATAAAAATAATATCTTTACAATTGTCAGTCAAGATTTAATTACACCATGTACAGCTGACCTTGGTGTGATTGTTGATTCTAGCTTTTCCTTCGAATCTCATGTAGATAATACCACCAAGATAACATTCTTTCACCTTAGAAACATTGCTAAGATTAGAAATATGCTCACACTGAATGATGCAGAAAAACTTGTCCATGCATTTGTCACCTCTAGGTTGGATTATTGTAATGCCCTGTTGTCTGG
>JAOUQV010156727.1:0-15439 GCA_028565295.1 Aspidoras spilotus
AAAGGAGGCCCTACACCATACTAATAAATTATTGTGGTCTAAAACCAGTTGTTTCAGTTTCATTGTCCAACCCCTGTATATACTTTATATATTCTGTGTACATTAATGAGAAAAAAGATGAACTTTTTTGATTTTAGCACATATTATACAAGATGAAGACGAAAGATAAATAATGTAATTATCCCATTATTTACTGTACATAATTCCATAAAAATATTCAGAAAATCTGGAGAAATCTCTGTGTATAAGGGACAATAATGATGGTCAATACTGGATGCTCATGACCTTTAGGGGCTCAGGTGAGACTGCATTAAAACAGATATGCTTCTGTAGTAGAAATCCTGATATGGCCTCAGGAAACCTTTCAAACATCTTTCTAAACACAGTTAAAGCTGTGCAAAGAAAAAGCTATATGTCAACACAGTCCAGAAACAGTGCGTCTTCTCTGAGAAAAAAAAACAGACGTTGTTGAAAAAAGCTGGGATGATAAACATTGATAAACATGACTCTTTCCCAACTTCTTTGATATACAATTTTGTCATTGAGTTAAAAATTAGGTAATATTTTTCAGTAAATGGTACGATGTATAACTTCAACATCAGATGTTTTTTTATGTTTTATGTTCTAATATATCTTTATGAGATTTACTAATGACTGCATTCTGTTTTCCTACAGCTTCCTTCACGCTCACACGTGGAAACACACGAGGAGATTAAGGGAATTAAATGTGGATTAACTTTTTTAAACATAAGGAAAACCAGGCTAATGAAAACATAATCACCAAACAAAAATTAAACCAGCAGCAGCTGTTCATTTAGTTTTCAATTAACTGGTCTGGTCAGTGCTTTTCCACCTTTCTAGCATGTGACTAGGTGATGTAGCGTGTGCAGAGCAGGGTTGCCATTGCCTTCTCTACAACGTGTCCTGACAGTGTCTCTCATGAGGGAGCTCACCCCAGGAGTTCAACACAAACTTAAAGTCCATAAACAGAGGTTCTTGAGCTTGGGGGCCCATTGGACGGAGATCCAGAGCATAGGGTCTCTTAGGACAAAAATCCAGGACATAGAGGCCTTTGGGATAAAGATCAGGAGCCGAGTCTGTGGCAGAGTCATGATGAGGGATTAGGGTCTCAGTGCTGCCTGAGGAAGGAGTCTGGACCCCATGGAGCTGAAGAGGGGAAACCTCAGCACAGCTAGCAACGCTGAGCAAAGTCAGAGGGGAGTCATGAGCACTATGAAGCCAGAGAAAAACAGAGATCATGGAGAGACCAGGTGAGGAACCACAGAGGCCGGCAAGGCAAGAGACCATCTAAGCACAGCAAGGAGCAAGATTAATGTCCTCATCTGATGTGGAAGGGGAACGTTCGAGCAGAGCTAGAGGTGCAGTGACCTCCCTGTCAGAACAGGGGATCAGGGCAATGTCCTAAGCTGAGCCAGGCAGCTTTATGATGTCAGCGACATAGCGACAAGACATTCACAGCAACACCAGATGAGCATGCGACATCTTTGGCTGCCTGTAGATTGACCATGACATCCTGGACAAAGTTACTACATGTGGTACCATGACACATTGGATTGCAGGACCCTGAATTTTGAATTTTGGGCTTGGGAGCCCACAACCACAGCCTGCTGCATTAAGGGAGCCAGGACCAGCACTGGATGACAGCAGGCTGTATCTGAAGCTTGAGTGTGCAGAAACGTAGCTTTGGCGCCAGAACGATCTTCATTTCAGGAACACAGTGGACTGTGAAACGTTGCAGCAGTGAAGCAAGTGCAGGCAATATCTTCACTTCACCACTCTGGTCAGCGTTCTTCATCCTTTCTGGCACGTGACCGGGTGACGTAGCTTCCCAACTTTTCCCAACAATTTACATATTCGGTGCAAATGTGTTTATTTCTATTCGAATAATTTATAAATAAAATTATACGGAAGAGATCTGAGGGATTTTACTCAATTTCTGCTTCAGTGAAATAAAAAGAAGAGCATATGTAAGAGACAGAGATAGATACACAGACACAGAGAGATTCCGATTATTTCCTGAGCTGTATATTTATCTGTAGTAGTGAATTATCCCTCACAATTAATTAGCTCTTCAATGTAATTATCAGTAAATCGGCTGCTTTTGATGTCTCATAATGATCTGCTATAAAGTTAATTAAGCAATTAGGAGCCGCGGCACTCGCGCCTCAACCCGTTAATTATATAATAATAATAATGAACGCCATTTATATAACCGGGGTGTATTTTCAGAAGGGCCCGCGCACCTGATTTCCACACACACACACACACACCTGTGCACCCGGGGATCTAAAGACGTTCATCAGCTATTCGGACCATAATAGACAGGACAGACTGAAAGAAAGTATAGGGACAGACAGACAGTCAGGCAGACAGACAGACAGACAGACAGACACACAGTCACACAGACAGACAGACAGACAGACAGACAGATAGATAGATAGATAGATAGATAGATAGATAGATAGATAGATAGATAGATAGATAGATAGATAGATGTCCGAGTGAGAGAGAGAGATTTTTGTGTCTGTAAATGGTCAGATTGAAATGCAGAACGTGGTCCAGCTCCAGACTGAGAGGTCAAGTGACGGGCGGATTATGTTCTTCTTCATAATAATATTAATTAAAGAATTTGCATGTTAATGAGGTAACAATTATGGCGCCTTACTGGGGAAGGATTTGGGTTATTACAACTCTCCAATGATAAATCGTCAACTCGCATTAACATTCGAGCAGCTGCAGAGACTGGATAAATAAAACAGAATTAATTTCCGGTAATGGAGATTGAAGATGGCAGGGTTGGGTTGGGGGATATTGAAGAGGGTTTGATGAGGGTTTAGGGGTTTTTGTGATTACTTTACACGGTCACATGATGTATTAAAACTATGCACACAATACTGACTTCTTCGCGTTTCCATTTTAAGATAAGTCATTTTAACATTTTTTATTTACAACATACTTATTTCTGTCTGTAATTAGCTATTCGTTTACTTGTCTTTTCTCTTCATCTTGGTTTCTACTTGTTTTCATTTTCCTGATTACTCTCAAATATCATATTTATTCAGTATTTCTAACGTTGTAGAGAAAGTTCATTCAGTAATTAATTTCCTAATCCACACGAGGTCGCGGGCCATCCGGTGCCCGCCCGGCAACTGTGGGCAAGGGCAGAAACAACCAGACAGTCCATTGTAGGACACATGTACACAGTCTCACAAACACATTCACACACTAAGTGCCACTTTAGAGACACCAATTAACACACTTATGACACCAGTAGCCTACGTGTCAAACGCATGCATTTGGAATGCGGGAGGAAACAGAATCTAAAAATCCCACGCGGGTATCAAACCCTTTTTGCTGTGAGACGACATCACTACCCACTGCGCCACGTTTCCGCCGTATAGTTGTATGAGTTATACGAGATAAAACTGTAGTTTGTCTAAAGATTGCGCATCTCACTGATGTTAATTACACCACATCATGCTAATGCATTATATCTTTCTAATCAATGGTTGACAGGGTGGGGTAAGTTGTAAGACATTTTAAAAAGTGTTAAAACTATCCTATTATATAAAAGTATTTACTCATTCATTTTTTTGCAGTCAATAATTTCAAGAAAGTTGAGCTGTGGTATAAAGTATTACATGTATTACGTATGCTGTTTTTGCATTTTGACTGCCTATTATAATTACTCGCATGTAAGTCAATCACCTTGTATTTGTCATAATATCGCAAAGTCTCTGATCAACCTGAAGAGATTAAAGTTGTTGCCATTTGTAGTAGACAAAAGTGGGTAGGCCTACTTTGCAAAAAAGTTTCATAACTGTAGTTCAAAATATTTGCTAATTACATGCTGAAGAAAAAAAAAATATCCAAAATAATCTCAGTACATTCTCATTAATGAAATGGGAATATCATGGCAATTAATCTGGATGCTGCTGCAATGCCACTGGAATTAAGACTGAATTAAATATAATTAAATTAAATAAAAAAAATAAACGAGGGAGAAAATATTTTAATGTCAGTTGGAGAATACTCCAAAGGGATTAAAGCTAATTTATCACTGAAATTCACAATTTTCGCACGAGCAAATTATAATAATAAAATAAATAGGAATCAATGAATAATTCATCCTCCTCTTCCTCAGTCTGATGTTTTAATGAACGGCGCTGCTCCTGTCCATTACTGACTGTCATGTTATATTATCCACCGACTCGAAAAACGTCTTAAACCTCCCGCGTGACGTCATCTGGGATTAACCTCCTCATTGGTCAAACAATCATTTTATGCAGGTGCGAAACAAAACCAAATACGTGTTCTTTACTTCCACTTCATCCTTTTTACGAAGACGGTGAAGCCGAATAGGTACTCCTCCCCCTTTCTCTCTCAATTCCTCCTATTAGATGCCCCATCTCTCTCTCTCTCTCTCTCTCTCTCTCTTTCACCACTCTCACTTTCGCTCTCACTCTTCAGGAGATGAGATGATGGACAGTAGGATGCTGGAGCACCAGCGCGTGCAGTATGGGATGGCCGGGGTCGATTTTCCCTACCACCACCTCAACCACCACCACCACCACCACCCCCGGCATCTATACAACATCACCGGACCACAGGTGCAGACTGTCGCTCCTTTTTCTATAGACGGATTATTAAACGGTTCCTGTTCGGCTTCCGTAGTCGGCTCCGGTCCCCTGCTCGCGAGTGTTAATACAGATCAGGCGTACAAACTCTCAGGTGAGTCTTATCAAACTAGTTATTATTAAAAAGAAGATACTTATAGATATTTCCCTATATATCTTCCTCTTTTTTACCCTATGCTTTTCTTTTTGTTCTCATTATTATTCTTTTGATTTATTATTACTATCATCATCATCATCGTCATCATTATCATAAACATCTTCATCTTCTAATAATTATTATAATATTTAATCTACATCTACGTTATTATTATTATTATTAATAATAATAATAATAATGTTCTTCCTGTACTTCTACTTCGTATTCTTTTTATTATTAATCTTTTGTTTTATCGTAATCATCATCATCTTCTTCTAATAAAAAAATAACAACAATAATAATAATAAATATTACTATCATTACTATTATTATTAGAGTTAATCTTTTTCTACTACTACTGTTTCTTCTCATTTTTATTATTAACTACTTCGTTATTTATTATTCTCAAAGCATTATTTATTTTCTAATTTATTGGATTAATCTATAATACGTGTAATATCTGTGGTATATAATATAGTATCAAATTATAGCTCCCAATATCCTTTCTGAAGATATTATTATTATTAGTGTGCTAAAAATAATACTAATTACTAAAAATTCTATCCAGTATGAATTCTATAGCGCTAATAACAATGGAAATTGTCGCGAAGGAGCTTTGCATATGTTACGTAGGGTAAAGGGTATAGTTAATCATGTATTTTATGTAAGTAACATTTTATGCTTAAACTCTGTGATTATATCATGTAATGCATTTCTGTGAAGGTGATTGATTCTTAGTTCTTGAAACTTCATGATACTATTAAGTTAGAAATGAATTCACGTGCTCTAAAATATAAAAGTATTATAGAGCTGAATATATGAAAATAACAAAATTGCTTTCTGTTAAGATTCTATATCATCAGTTTCAATTATCTTTCTATTTTAATTGACCGATCAAATTTATACAAAGTCGAAATCGTGTGGTATTGATTTTATGAATTTACTTAAGCAAAATTTGCTTCTTTATTATTATTATTATTATTATTATTGATACATTATTTAAAAATAATTAGCATAATAAAACCGTCTTTGCTTGAAATGAAGCTTATGAAATTATAAATGCAAGTTTCAGTAAAATAAACCCGTAGTTTCTCCGATTTGATTGACTAATAATAATCAAATGTTATCCATTGTGTTATAATATTATCTTTATGTTTAATATATATTCACATTTTTTATTCTTAGTTTTACCTTAATTCTTTTTCTTCTTTGGTCGTTAAGAACTTATATTTGGGCTTTGGAAATTAAATATATATTTACTTACTTAATAAAATATTTTATATTTATCTTTAAATTTATATTTCATTTCTGGATGAGATAATCAAGTGTGTGTGTATGTGTGTGTTTAGACTCTGTGGATGTGGATAAAGAGAGTACCGGTTGTAAACGGAGAAGAACCCGGACTAATTTCACCGGTTGGCAGCTTGAAGAACTGGAGAAAGCCTTTAATGAAAGTCATTACCCGGATGTGTTCATGCGGGAGGCGCTCGCGCTCCGTCTGGATCTGGTCGAGTCACGTGTGCAGGTAAATAAGCATATAAATCATTATTATTTTGGGGATATAAATATAAACATTTATTTTAATTATATAAAATTATAATAATGATTATTCATAATAATTGCATACGCGCGACGAGCCCGAGTGCCATTATTGACCTCTGACCCAAACATAATTATTCTTAGACCCTATGATAAAAGTAAAGAAACAATTAAATATTGCTAATCATAATAGTTATCACGCGCATCGGGGTTAAATCTAATGTACATTCGTTTTTTTCTGGCCATTAACCTGCTAAAATTGACGCACAGCACACACAAACACACACGTGTTTATGTACACAAGGCAAAAAAATAAATCAAATGGTTAAAATCAAATATTGCCTTGATTGAACTTAAAATATTAATGCTTAATTTATGGAACAATGAATGTGTGAGCTATTCTTTCATTTTATAATTTACATTTAATAAACAGAGGGCACTTACATTTATCTAAAAGAATATCTTATAATCCTTTTAATTAAATTTAATGACAAATCAAATATAATTTTTTCTTTGTCATTTAATTGATTAAAAAAACAATAAATGACATGCATTTTAACAAAAAATAATATAAAATATATAATAAATAATGAATAACTCTGTATAACTCTTACAACTCTATACCTTCTTTTGCACGCCCATGTGTGTACACTATAAAAAAAGCCTCCAGGCTGCACACAAAATAGTGAGTTTCTTTTAGATTAATTAGTAAGTAAAATGTATAGTATATAAAAGCTATGTCAAAATTAATATCAAATGTAAAAATTTTGGATAAATCTTTATTATCACATACAGATAATATATGCTAATTTGGTTTTCAAAAAGTTCACTGAACTTTTAATATTTAAGTCAAGAGAACAATATCAGTGTGTAATTCCTTTACCAATAATTTTCTTTCATTTTTGACCATCAGTGGTTGCCACAGTGAGTCACTCTTATTGTCGCTCTGGCACGTTTTATGCCGGATAGCTTTTCTGAGGCAACCTTAGCCCTTTTAGGCTTAGGATCAGCCAAAGCATTAAGGTCTTTGGACTGTAGGAGGAAACTGAAGTAAACTGTGGGAGGAAACCCACGTAAACATGTGGAGAACATGCAAACTTTACACAGAAATTTCAGGTCACCCTACCTGGGGACCAAACCCGGGTCCTTCTTGCTGTGAGGTGTCAGCACTACCACTGAGCCACAGTACAACACAATTATTATATTGTTCATTCATTCATTTTCTATAACCGCTTAATACTAGCTTTTGGGTCACAGGGAAGCTGATACCCACCCGGCAACTGTGGGCATGAGGGCATGAATAACCCTAGACAGGGCGTAAATCTATCATAGTTATTATATTATATTATATTTATTTCCTGAACACCAAAAGGAAACCTACATACACACTTGGAGAACATACCAACTCCACACAATATAATATAATATAATATGTTAGGTTAATTGGTGTCTCTTAATAGGCCCTTACACCTGTGTAGGGTTGTTCCTGCCCCTGCAGTCAGGGTTGTGGAAGAAAATTATTGAATAAATAATAATAATAATAATAATGTTTATTATTATTATTATTATTATGCAATGAGAGTGGTCATGAACATCACTATCTCTTTATCCCTTTTCTCTCTCTCTCTCTCTCTCTCTCTTTATCTTGAATGAGAAATTAAGAGTTGTGAATCTTCTGCTGCTTTTGGAAATCTTAAGCATGAATTTTACATGTTTGTGTAAAAGTTTAGGCTTCTTGGGTAAGAAAAAACTTCAATTATTACTAACATAAGAAAATGAAAAAAAGACACTATACAGTACCCTTTGGTCTTCTTACTTCTGTAGTGTTTTAACCGCTAATAAGCAAATCACAAACTGCAAAATAATTTTATAACATGCATTAAACAATCAATAAATTAGGAACACCAGAACTAGCAAAGGTTCAATAGAAGGCATAAGTCGACAGACAAATTTTTTCAAATTATTTCATGTCATACTCCATCATTGCCCTGTGATGGTTGGTGGCAGGGATGAGTCAGGTTTCTCCAATGCCCTTTGTGCTGCTTGTAGTAGTCTGGCCCCTGATAATCCAGTCCACGTTGTAATGTTCATCCAATTATCAGTTTTCCACATTGCCTGATTCTCTACACGTCATTACACTTCCTTTATGTTTTAATTTTGGACCATTCATATGTTGCTTTTGTGCCAGACTAATTATCAGTCGTAGCTTGGTTTTGTTGTTAACTGTTTTTTTCTTATATCTTTGTTAATTTGAGCATCACCACCATGCCCATTGCCATTATTGACTTCACTTCACCAGCAGCATTTGTTACTTTATATCCCAAATAGTGCATGTGAAAAAGTCCACTTTCTCCATGCTTCTAACTTCCACCATGATCTCCAGTATTGGTCATTATTTTCGTCTTAGCTACATAGATCAGCTTGTTATATTAATTTGCAGCTTCCTCAGCAAGAGACACCAGCTCCTGTAGTTAAGACGATGTCATAAGCACATGTGAGATTGTTAATGGTCCTTTCACCAATCCTGAATCCTTGCATTAATCTTTGTATTGCTTTCCTCATGACTTGTTCTCCTAGGATGGCAGGGCACTTTAACACTCTTAGTATCGAATTTATTTAAAGTAGAATCATTTAATGTAACTTTGGAGTAAATACACAGTACTAACGTTATATAACAAAACTTTTACTACATTTTGTTATGTTACAGCCTTAATCCAAAATGGATTCAATTCATTTTTCCCTTATTATTTTATACACAAACCTCTATAATGACAATGCTAAAACAGTTTTTTATTTAAAATGTATAAATAGTCACATGTACATAGACATTCACAGCCTTTGCTCAATAATTTGTTAACAAATTAATTTGAAACACCTTTAGCAGCAATATACAGCCTCGAGTATTTCTGATCATGATGCTACAAATTGGCAGTTTCTTTCATTCTTCTCAGAAGAACATTTGCATAGTTGTCCCAGGCCACTACTTTGTCTCGGCTGTGTGCTTAGGTTTGTTGTCTTCTTGGAAGGTGACCTTACCCTAGTCTGAGGTTCAGAGAGCTCTGAAGCACGTGTTCTGTCTCTGTAAATCGCTGCATTCAACTTTTTCTCAAATCCTGACTGGTTTCCCAGTTCCTGCTGCCGAAAAAACAACCTCACAGCAGGATGCTTCCGCCATCTTGCTCCACTGTAGGGACGATGCCTGGTTTGCTCCAGACATGACACTAGGCATGCAAAAGTGTTCAATATTTTTTTTATCAAACCAAAGAATTAGTTTCTCATGGTCTAAGAGGTTCATTTTGGCACTCCAAGCAAGTAACTTCAATCTGGTCACTCTAACATACAGGTCTGATTGGTTCAGAAGAACCGGTTGTTCTTCTAGAAGGTTCTCCTCTGTCCACAGAGCAACTAATAAGCTTTATCAAAGTGACCATTGGGTTACCACTTTGACAAAGGCCCTTCTATCCTGATCACTTAAATTGAAACTTAATTCGAAAATGTAGGTTAAGGTTTTCCAAGACAGCAACATAGCGAGCAGTACTGATAAATACAGTTACTGTTGTAAATATCTGTTAAATACAATTACTGTTGTCTTTGTTGGATTCAGGTCTGGTTTCAAAATCGGAGAGCCAAATGGAGGAAGAAGGAAAACACAAAGAAAGGTCCCGGTCGACCAGCACACAACTCTCACCCGACCACCTGCAGTGGCGAGCCCATGGACCCAGAGGAGATTGCCCGGCGCGAGCTGCAGCGACTAGAGAAGAAGAAGCGCAAGCAGGAGAGAAAGTTACTGAAATCCCAGAACAAGTACTTGTGCTCAGAGCTTCTCCACACGCCTGGGTCTGACAGCGATGTGTCTCAGAGCACTGACACAGAATTCTCTGCAAATTGTAGTATGTCTAGTGTTCATCTGCGTCAACCCAATCATGACCATGAACATAACACAGACACCCGGAACCTTCCTTTCCAACAGGACCATGACTCTGACCATGACCCTGACACATACCCAGAGACTCAAAATCTGTCTTTGTGTCCCAGCACAGATTTCACACCACCCTCCTCCGTACACAAGCTCAACCCTTTCAGTGTGGAGAGTTTGCTCTCTGACTCCACCCCGAAACGCAAGTTCTCCTCCGACAACTTTTCTCTGACGCCCGTCCTAAGGAAAGGTCACTTCTTGTTGTACCCCATCACACAACCACTGGGTTTTATAGTACAGCAAAAGAACACACATGCTGACTCCATACACTCACAGAATGAAGACAATACACATTGTACCGAGGACAAAAGTGAGCAGCCTTCACCTTGTCCACAACAGACACACACCACACACAATACACAATGCAATGAGGATGAAAAGTCAGACAGTGACGGTGTGAAAGTGTAAGGAGTATCTCTCGTGGAAAGTCTTATAGATCGGACAACTCTTTTTATATAAAAATAAATAAGGATTATTATTATTGTTATTCCTATTCTTACACTTATTGTTAATCCTGTTCTTATCCCTCTTCATGATATAGTTATCATTTTTGTTTCTATGAAATAAATGCCTTTTTCAAATAAAACAACAACAAGAAATCCTCATAAATGATCAAATTATATTTATATATGTAACTTTTTTAATATAAATAATAAAAACTTATTCTGAAAAGGAACATTTTTGTTTTTTTCTCACCCAAAATATTTTCTCCCTACCTAGGATTTTTTGCTCCTTCTCAGTTCTCTTACTCTTTCTTTCTTTCTTTCTTTCTTTCTTTCTTACTCTTTTTCTTTTGCTCTTTTGCACTTTTTCACTTTTGCTCTTGTTCCCTATCATTAGCTTTCCCTCTTCCTTATTCTCTCTCTCTCTCACTTTATTTTTTTTCTTTGTTTCTTTTTCTTCCTCTCCCCTGATTAAGTGATTCACGTCCCCAGATCTGTAAACATTTGATTTTTATCCTTTAATAATTTATATATTTTTTTTCTAATAACTGATTCAGACATATTTCAGGATGGTGCTTACTGCTTTAATAACAAATCCACTCATGCATTACTTCATCCTCAATTGGAAGAGAGGGTCTTATGCTTCAGGCAGAGATAGAGAGAAAAAAAATTGTGTGAGAGAGAGAGAGAGAAAGATGGGGGAAGCCTGTCGACTCCTGCCGAGGTTTGATATGAAAGTAATTATTTTCCTGATGGAGACAGGGGTGATGTATATTCAGGTTTTATTTAGCCTGAAGCTAAAACACACACACAAACACCAAACACACACACTGAGTATATATCTATAGTATATACTGTATACTTTGAAATAAGCATACGATTTGTGTGTGTGTATGAGTGCTGTGTGTAAAATATTTTTATATCTGGTTTCATGTCCCCATATGGATACGAATAATGGTGTGGAAAAAAACTGTAAATAATAAATGTAATTAACCTAATCAATTAAAATGTTTTAATTATTAAAGTTAATATATATGATATCACAAAGATGGCAAGACAAGTATGTGTGAGCTTGTGTGTGTTTGTGTGTGTGTATATATCTGGTTTCAAGTCCCAATAAAGATAGGAATAACTGCTAGTTTAAATAATGTTTTAATAGTGTTTAAATAATGATAATAATGATAATGAACAATTAAAATTAGCAAGACAATTATTTGTGCGTGTATATGCATTCATGTATTTATGTTATAGTTCAATTGATCATATGTCACTGCTTAATGGGACACACACACACATGCATTTTCACACCTGAAATTTATAGTTTCAGGCACATGCAAAAATGTGCCCACCCACCCACACACACAAACACACACACACACACACATGCCCACTGGCCAGCACTCTAACTCGCTCTGATTAGCAAATAAATTGAAAATAATCGGACATTTTGAGGGTTTAAATCATAAGTCCTGGTCTGGGGGAAGTGAAATAATATTTACATAATTTCTCCATTTGGAATATGGATCTCTGCACTGCAGGATCTAAGTATTATGGGTAAAATAATTAGAAAAAAATGAAAGCGAGCAAGGTTAGTGGAATTTGGACAAGAACAGCACTAAACGCTTTAACTTAAATAAATAAAAACACGGTAGGGTTTGCACGGTACAACATTTTCACCTGGTCTTTATAAATGTCTGAAAGTTAAGTAAATTACCCCAAGTACATGCACTGATGTGTTAATATGAAATATGAGTTTATTATGATCATAAGGTAGTATAATCATAAGGCAGTGATAGAATCGTTTAATGATATTTCGTTGAAAATGGGGATAAAAATTGTGATCATACACTGTCTTGAAGTGTACATTCTGTGCTTTATTTAAATAACGGCATTCCTAACTTCCTGTGAAACTTATTGCTAAAATTATTCCCATTAACAACCTAAGATACTATAAAAAATTTTTTATAAAACATTCTCATATGAAAATGATCCTGATGAATCCATTTAATCATTCATTTTATTATGCTTAAGCAACACGGGTCACGGCCCGGCTGGTGCCCACCTGGCAACTCTAATCGCAAGAGCAGGAACAATGCATCAAAGAGCACACTCACATCCACACCCTAAGGGCCACTAAAGAGATACAAATTAACCTAGCATTCATGTCTTTGGAGCGCAGGAGGAAATCGGAGCACCTGGAGAAAACCCGCACTAACATAAGGACAACATGCAAACTCTACATAGAAATGTCTTCCCACTCAAAGCTCGAACCCGGGTACAGCTAGAGCACTACCCACTGCGCCTCTGTGTAGCCCTTTGTTTATGGAAATATGAAATGAATTTCATTTAGTTTTTATGTGCCATTATCCCTCAGGGTGTCGCTCATTTCTTTTGCTAATTACAAAGCAGGTGGACAAGTCAGCTGTCGGATTTTTAATTTACCCGATTGGTGTTTGTCTGACAAGTCAATAATAAACTAAATAATATGCAAAAAAACAAAACGCTGTATAAGCTTGTCGACACTGGCTAATGTGGAAGTGTATGTGTGAGATCCAATAAGTGTGGATCAGGCAGCTAATTTACCACCCCCTATAGTTGCCTCTTCCGCCTTGTCCATGTTTAATTTCCTTTTTTGTCCCAGGAGGCATTGCAGCATCAAGGGAAGGCAGAGAGATGGAACGTACGTCTAGCTTATTATTATTATCTTCACACTCAACGCTAAAGTGCCATGCGTGTTAATTACAAATGAGTATATCCAGCTTAATTAATGACAATCATGCTCCTCAGCCGACTTTATTTCTTACCTAAGGTATAGTAATTTCTCCAATTTGTTTACCAGCATGATTTCAAAACTCTTATTGCCATCACCACAGGTGAGGTTGTGTTTTGTTTTATGGGTGGGTATTTTGTTTGTGGAAAGTTTTTTTGAGGTTCTGGGTTTTTTTAGAGGTGGATTTGTCATTATCTGGACTGCCAGATCGGAATCAGCAGCCCCCTGATCCCATCTCCTCACCTGCCACTTACCTCACCTAAGGTCTTAGTGTTTTGGGGTCTTTGTAATTAATAAATCTCTCTGCACTACTGTCAGTGTTCAGTGTTTTTTGTAACAAAAATAAGGTAATTCAAAGGAATCTGTGGAAGTACATTTTTGTTTTTATGTCATTTCTCTGCTTTTAGAAAAATCAGCTAATCAGCTCGAGAACTAGCAAACTAACTCAACTTCTAAGAAAAAACATAATGTTTTTACATTTATTAAACATCACTTTTACAAAACAAAAATGTTGGTATGTCAGAAAAAATACTACACAAAATCTAAATATGAACAAAAATAAATGCTCCCATTTTTCAAGAGCATGCTGACTGCACAATCCCTCAAAACTTGCGACATCTGTTGCATTGTGCCATGTAATAATCATTGTGTCTAATCAGCATCTTGATATGCCACACTTGTTTACTGGTGGATGGTTTATCTCAGCCAAGGAAAAGTGCTCATCAACATAGATATAGACCCAATTGTGCACAACAGTTGATAGAAAAAGGCCTTTAGTGTACATAGGAAATGTCTTAGATCTTTGAGTTCAGCTCATGAAAACAGTGAGCAAAACCAAAAGTTTTGCATTTATATTTTTATTCAGTGTAGAAATCAAGATTAAAAGTCTCCTGAAAAACCGCGTGAGATTCTATAAGACACTCAATAAAATGTATCAAACCATTTGCGTGCACAAATTCTAACTTATAACACAATGGTATTTAATTCAATTCAGTTGTATTTATTTAGTCTTTTTACAATGTAACATTGTTAGAAAGAGTCTTTACAGAAACTATATAGTTGTAGAAACTATAACTATAAGGTTCATTTTTTATCTCTATTTAACAAGCCGTACAATGTCAGTAAAAAAAGAGACCTTGAAAGGAACCAGATTTCAGACGGGGATCCCATCCTCATTTTGATCATAACATAAAACAGTCTGAAAAGAAGAGTCTTTGCAGGAGCCTGTAATATTGTCTATCAGGCTGGATCCAGGTCAGGCTCAAATCAAATAATAATTATTTGTCACATACATAGTAATACACAGTATAACCTGCAGTGAAATGCTTTTTTGACAGTCTGCCCACATCAAAGCTATTAACAGAGAATTAAATCTATTTAAAATATACAGAAAAATCTGTATAAAAGTGAGAAAAATAAGAAAAAAAAAATACAATATAAAAATATGAAAATATAGAAATATAGATAACCAGAATATACAGAATAGTTTGTGTATGTATATATATATGTATACATATGTACATCTTTATCTATATGCAAATGTGTGTGAGTTAAAAGAGAGTATTGTCCGGGAGTATTGTATTGTATTGTATAATGTATATTGTTGTGTAATATGTGTTGTATTGTAGTGAGTAAGAGTCCAGTTTGTGTGTATGGAAATATTACATTTAGTGTCCTAGTCCCTGTCCCCATTCAGTGCATGGAAAGCTTGTGGAAAGAAGCTCCTCCTCATTCTCTCAGTGTTCGCCTTCAGGGTTCTTAAGCGTTTCCCAGAGGGCAACAGAGAAAACAGTCTATTGTTGGGATGACTGGGGTCTTTTACAATCTTTTTGGCCTTGGTCCAACACCGCTTCTTGTAGATGGACTGCAGGTCAGAAAACTCCATCCTAGTGATCCGCTCTGCTGAACGTCTCACTC
>JAOUQV010157257.1:0-11255 GCA_028565295.1 Aspidoras spilotus
TAGCAGGGTAAGAGCACAGTTTTGCTCAAAATATTGCAATGCACACAACATTATGGCTGACATACCAGAGTTCAAAATAGGCCAAATTGTTGGTGCATCTGTGACCAAGACAGCAAGTCTTTGTGATGCACCAAGAGCCACTTTGGGGTGTTTTGGAGGAGCAAGTCAGGAAACGTTTTCCTCCACCAGCAACATGTAGTGACCTGGCCACTATCCTGCAAGAAGAATGGCCTAAAATCCCTCTGACCACTGTGCAAGACTTGTATATGTCATTCCCAAGACAAATTGACGCTGTATTGGCCGCAAAAAGAAGGCCTACACCATGCTAATAAATTATGGTGGTCTAAAACCAGGTGTTTCAGTTTCATTGTCTAACCCCTGTATATATGATGTCACTAATTAAAATGACCTTAATGAAATGTAAAAAAGTCCTTTAGTTGCTTAAAAGTTAGGTTGTGTTCCTTTGTGGGTATTACATGCATCATTGTTCACTGTCTGTCTGATTGTGAACTGATGGAGTCCTAAAATTCCTAAAACATTTCCTGCATGATGAGCATCAAGAAATGATTGTCATGTAACTATGATGGACAGAGCCATATCTACTTGGGAGTATGTAGGAAAATCATTGTCACTTAACACAAGCCAATGCTACATAAGGAAAATCAACCAGAAACTGTATTATTCAGTTTTAATTTTGTTTTGTGCAGAAACACTAAAAGTCATCAGATAGTGGACACTGAAAACTATGTGCCAACAACCAGAATATGTGAAATCAGTAACCACAGTCTGGCTGATATTCATATGAGAAGTGAAAGTGACATGTCATGTCATAGACCATCATCACCTCGCGATGGTTGGCTGAAAAGATTAATCGGCTTTCTTCAATGCCCTCTGTCTCGTGTTGCTTGTAGCAATATGGAACTAGAAGCAACATGTCTTCTATGACTTTTATAAGGCATGTCATTACAGTTCCTTTAATACTCTCTCATCTCATGGCCATAGTAATGTAGCTTGAAAGATTTGATGTGGTTCATCATCTTGTTGACTTGCTCAGTGGCCATGATCTTCATCCATGAGATCCTACCAACTTATGGATGCGCTTGTTCTTAAAAGCCTGAATCCATTTTTATTTTCCTTTCTTCTGTCCAGGCTTCTCGTCCATATCTAGATACTGATCTGACCAAGGCTTTTACCAGTTGTAGCTTGGTGATGGTTCTAATTCATTTGTTTTTCTATACTTTTGTTAATTTGACCATCATCACCATGCTCATTGCCATTCTTGAATTTACATCACCTGCACAATCTGCAGAACATTTATCCATACATCCCAAATATGTGAAAGATCATTGATGTACGGGCTATTTAATACTAGCATATGTCTCCATTTTAGAGAGACAAATGCTACCATCAGGACAATGTTATAAACATAGTTTGTGTATTTTACTGGCCTCCATCAGTCCAGCTCTGTCTCCTATTGAAAATGTATGGGTTATCATAAAGGTGTAAGGTGTAAAGGTGATGTGATCAAGGTGTAAAGGTGTCTCAATTTGTTTCTGAGTGTGTTGCAGAAATAAATTTTTATATTTGTTTATATTCAACAAATAGAATCAAGTTTTTCGTTTTGCTTGCTGAGGTAAAATGAAGGAATTCACATATTTACTGTCTGTTGAAAACAGTTTCATCTGTTTATTTTATGGTTTCCATATATCAGGATTGGAACACTGCTCTTTTCTCTGCATGTGTTTATAAATTACTTAGGGTTGTTTGGAGCTTTTCTTATATGTAAGGCTATTATGGAATGACATGTCTCTTTTCACCCTAATGCCAAGACCAGGCATGTTAGACTATTAGTTATTTACATGACATGACTCATGGATGTGGAACAATTCTGCAAAATAAAATGAGATGAAGGTTGGATCATGAGCATGGCCTGTCTGCTAAATATTGGGCTATGATATCACTCAGGTTCCAGAAATTAAATTAAGCATGGAAAGGCGGAAATGAGATCAGAGCGAAGTGAATGACTGAGATTTTCCTCAAGGAGGAAATTGACCATGTACACACCAATTTGTACAATATTGTGTGTGCAAAAGCCATGTATACTTTTATAAAAGCAGGTCCAGGGACAAGTGTGCAGTATGTACCTCTCACGTCACATGAGCTCTGAAATAATATAACGATATAAAAAGTAATTTTAAAGACTTTTAAAGACCAGGCACTTACCTGGCCATACCAGCTATATTCCAGCATAATGATGAGACAGGTGAACAAAATGTGCCAAAAGTAAGAAACTCAAACACTTCTCTGAGACTGCAATATCACTGACAACATTTCCCTACAAGCCCTACATGTGTATCAGTCAACCCTCAGGACTACACACACACTACACACAAGTTCTGCATTGGTCAGCTTATGGCCTGTTGATAATGAACCTGAACCTATTATTTTGAGTCAATGAATTGAAAGAAATAGGGTTAGGAATGAAAACCACAGGGCCAATTACTTCCATTCTTTGATGCATAACTTGCTTTTACTCACCCCTTACTATTCTATTCCGTTTGTCTTATCCTCTCTGTTATTCTTTAATTATTCTGCTTGGGGTTAAAGTTGAGATGCCTAATTGTGAAAATGGTCTGCTGGAACTTGCGCTTTCTCTTGCTTTACTAAGACATGTGTATGAGAGGATCTGAGACGAAAAGCAGTTATAAGATATTCTTTGTGTTGTTTTTTATTCCCATTTCACACATGTACCTTAATCCTTAAATTCCCGATTTAACCCAGAGGAACTGTATGTGTGAATGCAACCACCCGAACAATTCTTCCTGAAACGTATTCTCCTAGCAACCTAGTTAATTCGGGGTAAAGTATAGGTCAGCACTTATGTGAATGCAGCAGTAAACCTATATTTCAAATCAATTCAATTCAACTTTATTTATACAGCACTTTTTATAATAGAACACTGTCACAAAGCAGGTTTGCAAAAACTTAATACAGGATATAATCATAAAGTTTATCACTTTTTATCCAAATGAAATTGTACCATTGTTTTCTCATAAGACCTGAATCTAAAATGAAGGTTGAAAGTTAATGATTATTTCCCCTCAATAATGTCTTCTGGAAAAACATTGCTTGTAAAACTCCTAGGAAATATTGAAGGTTTTTTCACGAAAGATTCTTTGTGCTGTGTCTAATTTGTTCTTGTCACCTGATCTAGGGTTATGTTTAAGGTTAGGTCTGTTATGTTATTGCTATGATATGCTAGCAGTCTGTGTGAAATGCACAAGAAAAGGAATAGACAATGCGCGCCGCTTTCTTTGTTCATTATTCATGAAGTTAATGTGACTTAGTTTGTGTCTAGAAGCACTCACATGGTTTGAACACGTACTGATTAGCAACGGAATCACAGGTGCATATGATTCATAACAATAATGCGTATGAACTAATCATGTCCACTAATATATGGTGTGCTTTTTTTGTGCCCACAATTATTCCAACCAAGTGAAAATGAAAAAAAAAAACTACATTAATACATTTTAATATTCCACTTTACCACTTCATACATGCCAGATATACAGTATGGTGGATTATGGACTATCCCAGAAATACTGCAATGGAAGTAGTGGTACAGAATATATGGGATGTCTATTACATGATATGAAAATCATACAAATTCAACATTTGCAGAGAAGTTTGAAAAGTTCAGCACTATTTCTGAGAACTTAATACAGTGATTTTAACTAACTTTTTAAACAATAGCTAACATTTAAAGCTCTTTGTTACGGCGCTAAAAAAACTCTTTCACCTCCCGAGAAATAGACATACACAGCTCCCTCTTAAAGTTGCATACCATTAAGTATTAACAATAGAATCTACTAAACAATATTAACTTAGGTAAATAAGTCAACAATATTTGGTGCCTTTAATAGATTTAAAGAATAACTATAAAGAGCTTTCAACAGGTCCACTTCAACCTGGGGCAATTCTAGCTTTACTCATTTGTATTTATTGTACAAAAAACAATGAATAGCGTGTACTGTATTTAACCTCATTCAGGTGTTTTTAACAGTTGAACCATTTCAGCATTTGGTGGTTTTACTACTACACCTTTTTCCACAGGATACCCAACTCAGCACCACGAGGCATTTTCTCAGTGTGAGCCAGTAATAGGTGTGCAATCAGTAACACATAACCCTAATTATAGCTATAAAACACAATTTCGTCTCACTGGGGTTCTTCGTTTTGTGTGTATTGTTGCTTCTGTGTGTAAATGTGTATGAGTGAGTGTGAGTAAATTTCAGTTACTTTACTCATGCTTAGAGAGCAGAATTTTTTAAATATACCAGTGAACTTTTCTTGAAACAAACAAAACAAACCAACAAATATTCTTAGTTCTAGACCAGTTTAGACTGAATAAGAGAATTTTGTAGGCAATGCTCATGTTAATGACCATGTTTCCTGCACCCTTTCACATAGGCGGGTGTAAATTGTTGTTTCCAGTGGGATTTTAGTCCCAAATAACACCTTTAGCCTACAACAGATGCCCAATGAACCTTACAGTTATTTGATAAAAAAATAATAATAATTTTCTCAATTCTCATCAGTATTTGAATGTGTTTGAAATACACTATCTGTCCAAGTTACAGAACAAATATAGATTCTAGCCGAGATTGTTCTTTGACAATTTTTGACAATTTTTGTGGATTCCATAAATTAATTTCCAAACATTATGGTCCTAGCTACATTTCACAGACGCCATTTTAAGAACCTTGTGTTAAATGATACATGATGTGTGATACAAAATGGGAGATATTTTTATTTCATAATAATAGTAGTTCTATTCCGGATGATAGATTTACGGAATTATGGCAAATGTAATAATTATTTATTTGGGTGGAAAGCTCTATAAAACAGTTGACATTTTCAGAAGCAACCAGATACATTAATAGAATAAAGAATAATAAACATTATTACATGGTCTTTTGCATGAATGAATAGTTATTTTCCCCGTAGCAGCAATCACAGTGGTAGTGTCAACAAATAGACAGTGATAAAAAAGCAATGTGTGTTTATTTTTATGTTTATATGTTTTCTATTTTATGTATTAGAAACATGTTACATAAATTATTATTTACTATGAACCTCTTTACACAGTCACAAACCATAAAAAAAATTGGATCCATAAAACTGCTGTGCTATAGTACATTATAATATTGTTTATTGCATGAGAAATAGAGATAAAGCATAGCTTTGATGTATCTATATCTTTAAGCTTCTTTGGGTAGTTTACATACTCTGTATCCCTTGGACCTAGAAATTCTCTTGTCACCTTACTAAATCCCCACACATTTTTTCTATTCGAATTCTTTAGTGACTGAACTTGGTTAAACTGAAAAAGACCGCCAGATTCACTCAATTATAGTTAATAGGATTACAAGGCTGGTATGGCCCGGGAGGTTTAAATAGGGCTGGAATTTTGGCTGAAACATGCTTCATGTACTGAATTAATCTCATAAAGCAGAATATGTAAGCTCATTAGCAGTCACCAGCTTTGCCAGGCTGGGGAATAGAGCAGGATTGCTGGTTACATTGGACAAAAGCTGCTGCTAATGTGAAATGTTCTGGGTGCAGGAACATCTAACTTCTGTTTCTGTTAAAAAGAGGTGTCATTCTATGGCTAGCCACACTGGTTTCCTGCATGCTGTTCTCAGCATTTTCACAAATGTTTATCAATATTTAGCAAAAATTGATATGACACTACTATACAAACATTATTGCCATTAATAAAACTTTGTGAAACAAAAGATTTTAAATGACCTGGTTTCACAAACCAATCATATGGCACATGTTTCTTAAGTTCCCCAAAAATTACTTTAGTGAATATATTTCACAGATGACATTAGACACTCCTTTCATTTTTATTTAGGGCATTATTATCCAGAGAGATACTATTATCCAGAGAGAATTACATTTATCTCTTCATACAACTGAGCTGTATGAAGTGCCTTTCTCAAGAACCCAACAGTGTTTGCCTGTGATTTTTCTGCAAAGCTAGTACAAAGCCTAACATATAATAAAAACAACAAGTTCACCCTGATTAGTGTTTTCAGATTTATTTAGCCAAATATAATTATAATTTAAAGAATATACAATATAAAGTGAAGTGAAAGTAAAATTAATCTATTTGCCACTATGCTTGCACACACCAGAAATGGTCCTACGCTTTTAACCCATCCAGGCAAAGAAACACACATTTATACACCTGTAAAGTGAGCATGTGTGCCTGGAGCAGTAAGCAGCCTCCACAGTTTTATGACTTAGCAGTCCCGGGAATTCAACAGGGACCTTCCGATCGCAAAGCTGGTTCCTAACTGCAAGCCTTTGTTACAAAGTGCAGTGTGCATTGTAGAGTAACAAAAATAATGCTCAATGTTTAGGCAACAATATTTGAATGTAAAGAGTTAGTGATTTTAATCAGTTGTTAATGAGTGCAATAGCATGTTATGTGATGGCATGTTATGTTGTGTTACTTGGTCATAGCTAGTTATTTCTGAAGATACTTCTGAAGATTCTTGTAGTACTTTGTAAGTCATAGACACCCTATTATTACTTAGTACAGTTATCAATATAGATTTTTTATGAATTGTTTTAGCTAATAATACAGAACCGAATTATATCAGAATGTCACCTATTACTTTTCCTACATAACATGATACAAAAATGTTTACAAATTAGTAAAGAACACCACATATTACATATAAAAAACAAGACTATGACTATTTACAGTGCTATAGTGTATAACTAGTACTGTTTGTTACAAAGTTAACACAAGCGACAACAATCACAACACACCTACAAATATTAACTACAGCTAAGATGAGCAGCTTGTTGTTTACAGTAGTGAACATAATGGCGTGAGTCACTAAATGTATTCATGTGTTTACCAAAACAATTTCTGTTTACTACTTTTACTAAGCATGGATTTTATTTTATGCTTTGTATAACAGATTTTTTTATTTTAAATACATGCAAGGACTGAAACCCAATTCCAAAAAAGTTGGAACAAAGTACAAATTGTAAATAAAAACAGAATGCAATGATGTGGAAGTTTCAAAATTCCATATTTTATTCAGAATAGAACAAAGGTGACATATCAAATGTTTAAACTGAGAAATGTATAATTTAAAAATAAAAATTAGGTGATTTTATATTTCGTGACAACAACACTCAAAAAAGTTGGGATAAGGCCAAGTGTACCACTGTGAGACATTTTTTCTTTACAACAGTCTGTAAACGCATGGAGACTGAGGACAAGTTGCTTAAGTTGAGTGATAGGAATGTTAACCCATTGTTGTCTAATGTAGGATTTTAGTTGCTCATTTGTCTTAGGTCTTTTTTGTCAAATCTTCCATTTTATGATGCACCAAATGTTTTAATCTGGACTGCGGGCTGGCAAGTTCAGTACCCAGACCCTTCTTCTATGCAACCATAATGCTTTAATTGATGCAGTATGTGGTTTGGCATTGCCATGCTGGAAAATGCAAGGTCTTCCCTGAAAGAGACGTCGTCTGGATGGAAACATATGTCGCTCTAAAACCTGGATATACCTTTCAGCATTGATGTGTTCCAGATGTGTAAACTGCCCATGCCACACACACACTAATGCAACCACATACTATCAGAGCTGCAGGCTTCTGAACTAATCACTGATAACAACTTGAGTCGTTCTTCTCCTCTTTAGTCTGAATGACATGGCGTCCCTGATTTCCATAAAGAACATCAAATTTTGATTCGTCTGGACACAGAACAGTTTTCCACGTTGCCACAGTCCTTTTTATGAGCCTTGCCCCAGAAAGACGACTGCGCTTTTGGATCTTGTTTAGATACGGCTTCTTCTTTGAACTATAGAGTTTTAGCTGGCAACGGCGGATGGGACGGTAAATTGTGTTGAAATATTCCTGAGCCCATTTTGTGATTTCTAAAACTGAAGCATGCCTGTATATGATGCAGGCCCCGAAGATCATGGGCATCCAGTCGCCCTTGACCCTTATGCACAGAGATTCTTCCAGATTCTCTGAATCTTTTGATGATTGTATGCACTGTAGATAATGATATGTTCAAACTCTTTGCAATTTTACACTGTCAAACCCCTTTCTGATATCACTCTACTATTTGCTGGCGCAAAATTAGGAGAAGTGGTGATCCTCTTCCCATCTTTACTTCTGAGAGCCGCGGCCACTCCAAGATGCTCTTTTTATACATCCAGTGTGTGTTTCATTCAGCTGAAGGTCATTAGTTTGTGGTCCTTCTTTATATCACCCAACACGTTCCTGACATTGATCTGTGTCCAACACTTCACAAAGAACCTCTCTGGACATAATTCTAACCTCCTATAGCAATAGTAATCTGATTTTTTGATGTTTTGTCTTAAATAACTCACCACATTCTCTCAGCTGTGGAAAGATCAGGTGATGCAGGTCAGACTCTTATCCACGATACATGTAGGACTTACATGTAAGCACATAATCTTAGTTTTAATCCTATTTAAAAGTATTCCTCATAGATCAAATTGTTAGACAACAACAGCTAAATAGTAGAGCATTGCCACACGTGAAAAACAGAAACATCCCAATCTGTCATGGCTGTCAGTGATTTTAGGAAAATACTTCAATACAATTATTTGTATATGATATCAGCATATTTGAACCAAAAAATATTTTTTTTCTAACAGGTTATCTTCATGTTGTAACAGCTCATTCTACTGGATTTGTATGGTGGACTACCAAAAAAGTCTCATCACATTGGCACAATGGGTGGTGATATCACCTCACAGCAAGAAGGTGGTGGGTTCAATCATCGCGTGGTGCGGTATGTTTTTCCCAGTATCCATTTGGGTTTCTTCTCTGTGCTCCAATAGTCCAAAAACATGCCTTCCTACAGCGGAATTAGTCCTCTGCATTTAACCCATCCGTGCAGTGAAACACACAAATACACACACACAGGTGAAGTGAGCACACGTGCCTGGAGCAGTGAGCAGCCGTCACAGCGCCCGGGAAGCAACTGGGATAAGGTGCCTTGCTCAAGGGCACATCAGCCATGACTTGTCACTACTTGGAATCGAACCAGGGACCTTCTGGTCACAAGGCTGGTTCCTTAACCACAAGCCTACGACTGCCCCAAACATGTATGCTAGGTGAATTGGAGATGCCTTTATTTGTGTAATATGAGCTTGGAATATGAATATAGTTTCTGTCACGAATAGCTATTTGTGCTGGTATGACATTATACAGTAAAAAATAAAGATTTCTTTTAAGTGATATTATTTGCAAAAAAATTAATATGTGTAATTATTTAATCATTAACAACTGGTTTTACAGTAACTGTTCATCTTAAATGGTTAAAAAAATTGGGGTTGAAGTAATAAAATAATTAAAGTGTCTCAGAAATGTTTACAATATTAAATGTTATTCTGATAATGATGCATTTATGTACAAAATGAAAAAATCACCATTGTTATGTTAAATAAGAATAATATAGTAGTGCATGCTGTTATAGATATGCACTGTGGTAAATGGATCCAGTTCTGGATTGTTTTTCCAAAAAATGCACACCCCAAAATATTTTTCTCTGACCCTGCAGTATTCCCAAACATGATATGACTAGTTGGCCCCTGGCCTATAATGGATGGGTGGTCTCTAATCACAGCTCAGCCGAGGGGCTCAGAGGCCAATCCTCCTCCTATAACTCTCTCTGTCTCTGTGTGTTTCTGTGTGTGCATGTACATGTTTCTAAATGACATGTTTCACTTTCTAGTCACAATGTATGTTGAAATTTCTCTCTCTCTTTCTCTCTCTGTTATAAATTTCTGTTATAAAACTTATATGTGTCATTATTTTTGTTGTTTTTTATATTTAATAATTTGCAAAAATTCCAAGACATTTTTTTATTTTGTAATTATTAGGTATTGTGTGTAGAATGTGTACATGAAACCTCCCACACTAAAATGACAGGTGTTTCAGTTTCATTGTCTAACCCCTGTATATGTAGTAAGAAAAACAGTATGTAGTAAAAATGTAGTATATTAAACAGTTTGCAGTAAAAACAGTAAAATAATATGTTTGCCCTAGATATAATTGTGGGCTGTAGTTGAACATGCCCACATATAAAATCCAAATAGTAAGATTGCGCTGACCCGTTCAGTCAGCGCCTATCCAGGGACTTATAGCCGAAAAAATGCTGTCACAAAATCTTCTGGGTATGAATTCCTGAAAACTGTCTCCTACAAAACAAAGAGCTATTTGTGTGGTTTCTGCATCAGTTTGCGGATATCTGCATTAATCTGTAATCACATTATGGGCTTAAATACCATAGTAGCGAGGCAAGAAAAAAGCTTCAGCTTTCACATTCTCTTGCTTATGTAAACGGTTACACATATACAACAAAATACTGAGGTATTAGCATTTTAATATTTTAAACCGCTGTAGGTTTTGTATATTGCAGACAGTTTACTTAACTTAAAAGATGTCATACAAACATACGTATATACTGTACTTCTATAAATTTAATATTGAAAGTTCAATGAACTCAACATTTTGAGCATAGCCAGCATGGGTCATTTCTTTATGGAGTTTGGGGGTTTTCTCCGGGTTCACCGGTTTCCTCCCGCATTCTAAAGGCATGAGCATTAGATTAATTGGTGGCTCTTAAGCAGTAGACAATGAACGAATGCATAATCATGTGATTGATGTGATTTGTTCTTAAAGTCTCACAGCACAAGAAAATTTAAATTAAACTTCCAGCTCAAGTAAAAATTTCCGATCCGCTTGTATGTTTGAAATCACCTCACTCTGTGACACCTGAGAAAAATACATTGAGTTAATCTGTAATATTTATAATGTCCTTGTAAGGTACTGGAAAGTCCACCGCATTGTAGAGCGAGTTTGAAAGTTACCTTAGTCAAGTGGAGCACCAGTTGTGGAAAGTGTATTTTTTGAGCTACACCTGCTAAATAATTCATAAATAAGAATAAAATGAATAACTATATTATTATTAGTGTAATATATAAAAATATTAATGTAATATAGTGTTAAGAACACCATTTTGGCGCTTTAATATCTTCATCAACTTACCATAATAAAGTTTTCTTTAGCCAAATTGCATCCCAGACAGCTGATAAACTCAGTAGTTTGTTTTTACGCTGTGTGGATCATGTCTGGACTTGCAACAATCGCAATGCACATATATTATATTTAATGGCA
>JAOUQV010157361.1:0-12903 GCA_028565295.1 Aspidoras spilotus
CATGTGCCAGATCCTACTGCGAGGAACTCGCTGTGGCGACCCCTGGTGACAGGGAAAAAGCCGAAAGATGAAGAAGAGAAATACTGTAGAAACATTAAATATGTGTAGAAGCTATAGGAGGAAAATTAATCTATAAAATTGTCAGGAACCCGGAAACTCTGCCAACCTAGAGGGATTTAATGAACATGGCAACCAGCAGCAACATGTGACTACTCTTGTTTATGGATGTTATGGGGCAGTCACATGAACTAATGAATGACAGCTGGATGCAGTTCGGCATACTGATTTTTATCAAAAGATTCTGATATTTTGGAAGAATCTCTGTGCGTAACGGTCAAGGGCGGAAAACCTGGGTGCCATGATCTTAATTTTGAAGTTCTTTATGAAAATCAGGGTTGCCCTGTCATTTAGACTAAAGAGGAGAAAAAATCACCCAAGTTGTTATCAGCGCTCAGTTCAGAAGCCTGAATCTCTGACAGTATAGGTTTGCATGAGTGCATGTGGCATGGGCAGATTACACATCTGGAAGGACACCATCAATGTCCAGGCTCTAGAGCAACATATGCTTCCATACAGACGTCTCTTCCAGGGAAGACCTTGCATTTATCAACATGACAATGCCAAAACACATACTGAATCAATTTCAGCATCATGGATGCGTAGAAAAAGCATCTGGGTACTGAAATCTTACCCATAGAAAACATTTGGTGCATCATAAAAGATATTGAGCAACTAAATCCCTACATTAGACAAAAATGGTTTAACATTCCTATCCAGTAACTTGAGCAACTTGTCTCCTCAGTCATCAAACAAATGCAAACTGTTGTAAAGAGGATGTCTCACAGTGGTAAACATGGTCTTTTCCCTTTTTTTGAGAAAGCTGACACAAAATTTCAAATGAGCCAGTATTTGGCATGAAATTTTAAAAATGACTCACGTTCGACATTTGATATGTTGTCTATGTTCTATTGTGAATGCAATAGCAGTTTTTGACATTTGTAAATTATTGCATTCCGTTTATATTTACAGTTTGTAACTTTTTTTTTTGGCATTAGGTTTGTATAATGAAATGAAATTACTGAACTGAACATTTTTCAGTCTTTATGGGCAAGTACAGCATATTCTTACAGTGTTTAGTCTCAGTGTTTAGGGGATCTTTAAAACCAGCAGTAACCCTGCATAACCTGAATTAAGTGCTAGCTTTCAGAGATTTATCAAATATACTGAATCTGTGCCATTAAGTGCTTTGAAGGTCAAAATCAAGATTTTATGGTCAGTTTGAAAAAATGATGTAAATTGAATAAGACCAACATAATTTGCACTTACTTTCCTTTCCTTGTTAAGTGTCTGACTGCTGCGTTCTGAACTGTGAAAGAATACAGCAAGGTTTCTCAACATTGTGTAGAAGTGTGTAAAAGTCTTTTTCACCCTAGTTGTTTACTAGAAAAAAATGCTCATATGGGTATGAATTTTCACAAGTTCTGCCTTGAAAAATATATTTCCACAATCTATTTTTGCATAAAACATTTTTGTTAAACAATCATCTCTGTGTGTCAGTAAAGAAAGCAACATATTACATGACGGATCACTTTGTAGATATAAGATATAAAATATTGGTTGTTTAAATATATCAGAAAATCTGACACAGTTTTATATTTTTGTTAAAAAGATAATAAAATTATATTAAAACTTCATTTATGCTTTCCATTTAAGGTCAGTTTCTCTCTGGTCACTGTTATGCAGGTTAAAATGTGTTGTGACAATTAATGTGTGACTGCAGTGCAAGAATATACAGTATTTCTGTAATTAGAAACTACACCAATGTCAGAGCATTTCAAGGTTCTATTATTAATTTAAATGTGTAGAATTTATCTACTCCTATTTTGACTTTGTTTGTACTGTTGTTTTTATTGTTTTAATTGGTTATATATTGTCTGGCACATATTATCTGTTCATCAGTATAAAATTGAGACATACTGGGTATTCACTGCTCAAAAAAATAAAATAAACACTTAAACAGCACAATATAACTCCAAGTAAATCAAACTTCTGTGAAATCAAACTGTCCACTTAGGAAGCAACACTGATTGACAATCAATTTCACCTGCTGTTGTGCAAATGGAATAGACAACAGGTGGAAATTATTGGCAATTAGCAAGACACACTCAATAAAGGAGTGGTTCTGCAGGTGGGGACCACAGACCACTTCTCAGTACCTATGCTTTCTGGCTGATATTTTGGTCACTTTTGAATGTTGGTGGTGCTTTCACACTCGTGGTAGCATGAGACGGACTCTACAACCCACACAAGTGGCTCAGGTTGTGCAGCTCATCCAGGATGGCACATCAATGCTAGTGTCTGTCAGCGTAGTGTCCAGAGGCTGGAGGCACTACCAGGAGATAGGCCAGTACAACAGGAGATGTGTAGGAGGCCGTAGGAGGGCAACAACCCAGCAGCAGGACTGCTACCTCCGCCTTTGTGCAGAGTAACAGGAGGAGCACTGCCAGAGCCCTGCAAAATGATCTCCAGCAGCCCACAAATATGCATGTGTCTACACAAACGGTTAGAAACCGACTCCATTAGGATGGTATGAGGGCCCAACACTGTGCAGGACGCTTGGAATTTGCCAGAGGAAATCAGGATTGGCAAATTTGCTACTGGCGCCCTGTGCTCTTCACAGATGAAAGCAGGTTCACACTGAGCACATGTGACAGACGTGACAGAGTCTGGAGATGCCATGGAGAGCGATCTGCTGCCTGCAACATCCTTCAGCATGACCGGTTTGGCAGTGGGTCAGTAATGGTGTGGGGTGGCATTTCTTTGGAGGGCCACACAGCCCTCCATGTGCTCGCCAGAGGTAGCCTGACTGCCATTAGGTACCGAGATGAGATCCTCAGACTCCTTGTAAGACCATATGCTCGTGCTGTTGGCCCTGGGCTCTTCCTAATGCAGGACAATGCTAGATCTCATGTGGCTGGAGTGCGACAGCAGTAACTGCAAGATGAAGGCTTAAAAGCAATGGACTGGCCCGCCCGTTCCCCAGACCTGAATCCGACTGAGTACATCTGGGACCACAGATGTTGCACCACAGACTGTCCAGGAGTTGGCGGATTCTTTAGTCCAAGTCTGGGAGGAGATCCCTCAGGAGCATGCCCAATTGTTTTAGGGAGGTCATACAGGCATGTGGAGGCCACACACAATACTGAGCCTCATTTTGACTTGTATTAAGGACATTACATCAAAGTTGTATTGTGTTTTTCCAGTTTCATTTTGTGTGTGACTCCAAATCCAGGCCTCCATTGGTTAATAAATTTGATTTTCATTGATGTTTTTTGTGTGATTTTGTTTTCAGCACATTAAACTTTGTACAGAACAAAGTATTCAATGAGAACATGTATTTCATTTAGATCTAGGATGCGTTATTTGAGTGTTCCCTTTATTTTTTTATACATCTTCCAGACTGTTGGTTTTAGCAGTTTATGACATAACAACATTTAATTTAGAAACCATTTGGGAAATGAGAGTGATGGGTTAAAAAAAACAGAACAAATCCCAAACGGATGCTTTACCTCTTCTATTACTGTGCGTAAAGCTTTCAATAAGTAATACATTACATTTATATTATTATATATTATATCATTACAATTCCTTCTTCTTATGCAGTACAAACAGCCATTATATACCATCCCTTCTTTCAGGGCTGACTAACAGAGATCTGACTAACCTCAGATGCCCTATTTTGAAAAGAAAAGGTAATCTTATTTGTTTTATTCGACAGTCTTGTGTCTCCAAGAATTGTGCAATGCACACATTACTGTCTAGCAACTATGAAACATGTGTTGACGTTTTCAGCACTGTCCACAATCCTACTCTCATAAATCCCACTAACGAAAGCTCTGCTTATGTTCTCCGGTCATTACTGCATAACCAGGCAGGATCCTACAATTACCTTACAGCATGTGGCAGACACAACGTCCTCTTTCCACTTCACTGTCTGCTCACATACTTTTCATAAATAAATCCCGTTGCGAACAGCAAATGAAGAATAATTGGTAGTAACCATGGACTGTGTGCCAGAATGACTGGGAAGACAATGGACTAGGGGATAAGGGATTGCAGCAAGACTTGGCGCCCAGTGACACTTGTTAGACTTTTTAAAGGTCATTTAAATTTCTGTATCTCAGAAGCACTTAGTGATCATCTCTGAGATATTCAGAAGCTCTGTTTAAGCATGTTTATCAATGTGGTCTTCAAAGCATTATGCATTCATTTATTAATTCCTTCAGTTGTTAATATATCTTCATTAACCATTTCATTCATTTTTAGGATCATGTCCATCTGGTCTTGACCAGGAATACCAGTCTAACCTGAATAGTACATAAATCTATTTCAAGGTGATTCATATTAATCGGACACCATTTTTAGCACTTTCTTGCACTGTTCAGAAGCTTGGATGACCAGAAAACCTTGAAACGACTCATGTTCAATTCAACACAAGCAATACTCCAAGCACAGAACCAGGAAACTTTGAATTGTAAAACAACAATGATACATACAGCAAAACACTTAATGGCTGCTGCAACCTATGCACATTGCAGCATTTCCACCAATTCTCCCAGCACTAGCATGCACTAATGCATGTTTGTCCACTGTGTGACCTACTGCAGGATAATTCTTCATGGTTCCTCCATACTTGGTACCATGATATAATAAGGAACATTGTCACAAGTGCAGATGTTTCTGTAATACTGACATTGCATGTCCTGGCTTATATCTCTCTTTGCATTCGAGCTTGACCATATCACTTTGCTGTGTAGGGGAAAGATCTACACCATATATGGGAGTAGATTTTGATGTAACCACCAATTTGGGGCACTTTATCAGTAATCATTCAGTGTATAGCTTTATTTCACTTTGAAAAAATGCTTAAAACATTCATTCATTCATTTATTTTGTATACCCACTTAATCCAGCGGAAGCCGGTGCACACCCGGCAACTCTAGGCACGAGGGCATGAACAACCCTATACAGAGCACTGATTCATCATAGGGTGCACACACAATCATACACATTCACTTACTAACTGGCAATTTAGAGACACCAATTAACCTATCATTCATGTCTTTGGAGGATTACACATTTTTATAATGAGCCCCAGGAACAGTGAGTAGGATTAAAAACTCTAGATTTATTATAGATGAGACAGGCAAACAAATAGAATTTACAGTCCAATGTCGAAATCCATAAACATGTATTAATTTGAGGCAGTGGAAACCTAGAGGTTAAGACGGCCATTAAGCAAGACACTTGTCAATAGTAAATGTCAATAGTCACATGATTAGAAAAAAGGTAAGTCAGAGGTAAGTCAAGAGCTACAGTAAATCAATAATAAACAAAACTATAAGCATATACAGTACATGTATTAATAGGAACTATTTGTAACTGTACTGATGTTTAGATATTTCACAGTTAGCTAGTGAGTTGAATGTTTTTAGCATGTGGGTTGTGAAACAACACATATGATTAGAAACAGGTGATAATGATTAATTAATAGACAGACAGACAGACAGACAGATTGTGATTTATTATATAGAGTTATTGCACTGAGTAAGAATTCTTACATATAATTCTTACTTCCACCTCTTCTCCTAAGATCTATACAGGGTCCTGTGCAGAACTGGTCCTTCTAAAATCAACTACCATCTCCTTCGTCTTTGTAATATTCAGAAGGAGATGGTTTCTTCCACACCATTGCTCTAACAACTTTTTCCAAAACTCATTAATATTGATATTTTTATAAAATACAACTTTTGGGATACTATTTATCTGTGGATTTTTTACTCTGTAAATCTGGGCGAGTTAATATGCAACGAAATTTCGTTCTGTGTACACTTGTGTATAACGAATGACAATAAAGGTTGTCAGATGACAGAACTCAGAGTCATACTAAATCTGAGTATACATGGTAAACAAACAAGGTGAAAGTACAGAGTGATCTAGGAGATTATAAAGGCATCCACCTGCCTGTTATGGAGATCCTCCTTCAGCAGATAAGGCTGGATCATAATAAATGCACTTGAAAAATCAAAAGTCATTATCTATATAGTTTTTCTTAATTCGTCCAAGTGGAAATAAGCCCGCTGTAGCAGGTACATGGCATAATCTACAAACAACCTCAGGGCAGTAGGCAAATTGTAGTGGCTCCAGAGAAGTGTTCACCAGAGGTCTGAGATGAGCTAAGATCAGCCTCTCCAGAACCTTTATGATATGTAATGTTATTTCGAATGGTCTGTAGTCATTAAGAATAGATGTTGAACTCTTAGGTACCGGAACAAGGCATGATCTTTTCCACAGCTCTGGAACCTTCTCCTGATTTAGGCTATGGTTGAAAAGGTGCTGCAGAGTTGGTCCGCACAGGTCTTCAGGACCCTGGGGTTGATTCCATCTGGTCCTGCCGCCTTGTTTTGATGCAGTCTCTTTAGTTCTCTGCTGGAGACAGAGAGGTGTAAGGTGGAGGTCGAGGGGAGCTCTAGATGTCTAGAATTTTATGGATGTATTAAATTGGTGAATGTAGATGTTGACTGAGGTGTGTGAAGATCTTTGGTGGAAGTCGGGAGCATCAAACTGACTTGGTAAGGATAATGTTTTCCAAACAGAATTAATGTAGCCTGTTTCACACCTTGTCATGGAGTTGATGTCATCAACATTTGTATTGCATAGTACATCCTAGTCAGTAGACTCAAAGCACCCCTGAAGTGTTTCGCTAGATTGTTGTGACAATTTCCCTGTTGTCACAGGTTGCTGCTGAACAATAGGCATGTATTAAGGTGTGAGACATACAAGATTGTGATCAGATTCAGAGGATCTGGGCTGTGAAGGTGTATGCATTCTTAATATTTGCATAAAGTAAATCCAGTACTTTATTGTCTCTAGTGGAGCAGTTAACAAACTGATGAAAAGTCGGGAGAGTGGTATACAGTGAAACATGATTAAAATCACAAGATGCAATAATGCATTTGGATGCTTTGTTTGACCACTGGTGGTGACTGAGCTTATGACCTCACATGCCGCGTCAGAATCAGCCAATGGCAGAAAATAAACAGCAACAAAAATTGCGCATGTGAACTCTTGCGGCAGATAAAAAGGACAAAAACGTAATGCTAACAGTTTGATATCCGGGGTACAAATACTGTAATATGTCTGGGATTACACCATATTTTATTTACAAGTAGTGCCACTCCTCCAACTTTCTTCTTACAGCACAGTTTGTGATCTCTGTCAGCGCACAATCTGAAATCCGGGTCATAACATGATACAATTTTAGAAAGCACGGCTGGAAAGGATAGAGAACTGATAGCGAGCTGTTTGTAACAACAAGGATGTTCCCTAAACCACATCTCTAAAGAACTAGGCTTTATTTTAGCAAATAGTTATTTTTGTGTTTGTGACATTAATATTATTCATATTATTAAAATCATGTGCTAGTGTGCCAGATTTTACTTCAGTAGAAATGTTTGTCAACTTCTTGTCCACTGTATGTAAACTCAACCACCTACCTGTAATCCTGGAAGAAATTCAAGATTAACAAGTAAGAATATGGATGGCATTTTTTCTCTTGTTCTCATTATTTAGCAGTTTAATGAATATCACTTGATCCAGCTTATTATATCCACAAATGTACACAGTACTTCATGAAACTCTGAGTGAGATTTAAGCCATTTTAATGGATCTGTGGCAATCAAACACTCAAAAATGAACATTTAATGAACTTGTTGAAAAATGGTGCTTTGTACATGGATGACCACTTCAACTTATTATGTTTTCCGATGGAGTCTTATCAGTAGCTTTATCATTTTATAATATGAACACCAACCTTACAGATTTAGCTATACTGAGTTTGTTTTACAATTTCATTGTAATTTAGCCCTTGTTGCCCTAAATTAACCTTGTTTTTGTGTAATCTCTGCTTCAGGCTTGAACTGCATCTGCTTTAAACTCACAACATCTTGCTAGCATGTGAAAGAACGAAAGTGATACATTTTGCCACTATGTTTTGCACACAGCAGTATTGGTCCTCTGAATTTAACCCATCTGTGCAGTGAAACACACAGATACACACACACAGGTAATTAGTTAGCGCACCCTCACTGTGAGTGCAAGAGACCCGGGTTCGATTCCAGCGGTGCCCTTATGAAGAAGTTAAAATTTTACTTTATTTTTATTAAAAAACAGTTGAAGTTAATATCATGCTTGTAAATAATATTGTAAATAATATACAAATTGATAACGTTCAGACAAAAAAGACCTGAACCAGAACCGGGCTGTTCCCTTAATTCCAACAACATTTTCTAGCCTATAAAGGAAAAATGTGATCGATGGTGTCAAAAGCTGCACTTAAGTCATCAATATAAGCATAGAAACATAACACTGATCAGAGGCCAGTAGCAAATCATTCACAACTTTAACCAGTGCTGTCTCTGTGCTATGATTGGGCCTAAATCCTGACTGACAATTAAAAAAATATATATTCAGGTATGAACATAACTGCTTCGTTACAACCTTTTCGAGGATATTGGAGAAGAAGTGGAGGTTAGATATTGACAGCTGGCAGGGGTCATAGGTTTGGTAACTGCTTATTTAAATGATTTAGGGACATGGCCAGTACTGAGGTTTGATTATTACCTGTAGTAGATTTTTAAGTAAGGTTGTGGGTATAGGATCTAATATAGATGTTGTAGATTTTGATGATGAGAGGAATGACATCCTTCATTTGTTGAAACAAATCTGCTGGCAACCTCCACTTGTTATTACTGCTTAAACTGGTAAATTCATTTTTATAGATTTTATATTTACATTTGCAGTATTTAACAGACGTCCATGTCCAGATCAACTAACAAAAGTGCTTTAAGACAATATCAGTAAACACAATCTATTTTAAATAAATAGGAATCCAACAAGAATATCCTTAGGAAACTGTGCTAGACGACGGGAGTGCGTGAGGTGCAGTGCGGGGCGTGATAAGTGCTGTAATGTAGGAGGGTGCAGGACCATTATTTGCTTTGTAATTGAGCATCCGTGTTTTGAATCTGATGCGAGCAACTACAGGGAGCCAGTGGAGAGTGGGGAGCAGTGGTGTAATGTGTGTGAACTTGGATTGAACATTGAATGCAAGTCTTGCAGCCAAGTTCTGGATCACCTGTAGGGGCGGATAGCACTCAGAGGTAGCCCTGCTAAGAGGGAGTTGCAGTAGCCCAGTCTCGAGATGAACAGGGATTGAACCAGGATCTGTGTGGCCTCTGTTTAAAGAAATTGACAAATATTTCTTATATTATAGAGAATGAATAGACATGATCGAGAGACATTGGCAATGTGGGAAGAGAAGGACAAGGTCCTGTTGAGGACAAGCGTTTCCTGGAAAGAGTAGCACTTCTGTCTTGTCAGGATTCAGCTTTAACTGGTGAACCGCCATCCATGCTTAAATGTCAGCGAGACATGCCGAGATCTTGGTGGAGACTTGAGTGTCAGAGGGAGAAAAGGAGAGACAGTTTGGCTGATTGAGCTGCGTGCAAGCTCTCTGTGACAGCCAGGAGAGCTGTCTTAGTAGAGTGTGCCGCTTTGAAGCCAGACTGGTTTGGATCTTGGAGGTTCTGTGAGAGATAGAGAGATAGTTGGTTATATACAGTGCGTTCAAGAACTTTAGATAAGAAGAAGAGAAGTGATACTGGTCTGTCGTTTTTGACACCAGAAAGATCAAGAGTGGGTTTCTTTAGTAAAGGTGAGATCCTTGCTCTCTTGAATGAGGAAGGCACATGACCAGATGATAGAGTTGTTTATGATGTAGGTGGTGAATGGTGAAATTGTCTGGGACACTGAGATAGGTAGTGGATCTAGTGAACAGGTTGTAGGGTTGCAGGGATAGGGTTTACCTGATGTGTTGGAGCTGAAGCTCTGGCATGTCGGCAGTTTTCTTGTCATAGAAGACTGCAAAGTCTTCAGCAGATAGTGATCTTGGAGACAAAGTAGCTGAAGTAGATGTTGTGAAGCTTCAGAGGGTCCCCAGAAGATTTCTCCAGCTTCTCTCTGTAAAAAAGCCTTAGCAGAGGTTACGTTCATAGAGAATTTCGACAGGAGGTTGCGGTACTGAGCGAGATCAACTTCAAGTAGTGATTTTCTCCACTTTCTCTCAGTTAATCTCAGTTCTCTCCTGTTGCTGCGTAAAACATCAGAGAGGAAAGAAACAGGGTTAGAAGATTTATTTTGTTTGAAAGATAAGGGGCAAAGGCAGTCAATGGAAGAGGAAAGTGAAGAAACAAGAGTGTCTGTAGCAGAGTCCAGAGACAGGGTAGAGAAGGATTCAGAGTCTAGTAAGGATTATAGAGTTTGGGAGGCTATAGATGGTATAAATGGTAGTGTTAGGTTGGGGAAAAAGAGGAATTGTAAATGTTACCAAGTGATGATCAGAAGTGTGAACCAGTGTAACCAGGATATTGGAAGATGCAAAGAATTGTGTGAAGACGAGGTCTAGGACATTTTCTGCCTTGTGTGTTGAAGAAGTTTTGTTTGCCGATACACAGAAAGAGTCTAGAAGAGAAGAGGCGCAAGAAGAGCAAAGCTTGTCGCCAGGGAAGTTGAAGTCACCCAGAACTGTGAGAGGGGTGTTGTCAGCGGGCAGAAGGCTCAGGAGTGAGTCCAGTTCTTCTAGGAACTCACCTAGAGGACCCGAAAGGAGATAAATAACAACAATAAGATGATTTACCTGGGAGGTAATAGCAACTGCATAAAATTCACCATTTCATTGACAGCAACAAACCTATGCCGCCTCCCCTGCCAGTTTCTTGTGGACTATAAGAAAATGCATAGGCAGATGATAGAGCAACGTAGATGAGTTATGGGGAGATATCCAGGTCTCTGTCAGTGCCAGGAAGTCCATGGAGTGATATGAGGCCAAGGCTATAATGAAATCAGCCTTGTTTACGGCAGATTGGCAGTTCCATAATCCACCCACCACTGTTGATTTAGGCTTAGACAGCAGAGATAGGTAGATAAGGTTACTGGCAATACGTCCTCTGGAAACAAAGAAGTTGGCCCAAAGTCTTTGAGAGATGACAACAGAGATGCGTTGTAGACACATGGTTGCAGGACAGACTAGTTTTATGCCCTTACACAAACCTTCAAGCCTATATATGCTATGCCTTGCCCACAATTCATACCTTAATGTAGACTGTAACTAACCTTGATTAATCACCAGAGATTCAAAACTGGTGACAATAGAAAACCAAACAAACAAAAGTTACAATAACATCAACAAAATCAGAAAGTTAATCCTACCTTACCAGGACAGAATATGTTACAAATATAAAACTTAAAGCACAGTTTAATTGGCTTCTTTATTTGTTTTTTTTTTTTAACCTTATCTTTGTTGTCAGCATCTTAATATTGTGATCTCTCACAGTCTGCACTGAGGCGTGTACATGCATTGACTGTTTCCACTGTTTTTTAATCAGGGTGTAGACAATCTGTGCTCTGGTCTCCTGATTTGACATTTTCCATGCGTATCTGTGCTTGTTGTGGAGGTGGGAAAGTATGTTGGTTCTGACCAATGCATTTTCAGCAGAGGGTCTAACAAAGGTCTAATCCGTATCCTTTCTAGCACCATAACCATATTTCCAAAGCATTTCACTTTCTTCTGCATTTTCCCATTGAGGCATTCAAATCACATAGGTTCTACTGGGGAGTCTCTTCTACTCCGTGTTCAAAACCCTTGTAGAACTGCTCAAACTCTTGATCTTGTTTATTAGGCAAATGATGCATAACACATTATAAAAGTCAGAACTCTCGGCTTTGTGGTGAATGTGTCTAGTATGACGCATTGGGTTGTAGGATTGAAGACAGTTACCAATCTTCTTGTGTATTCAGGCAGCACCTGTATGGTGTTAATGCTCATTTTTGAACAGCGCTGCGTGTCCATCCCATCTAGTGAAATGTCACTAACAATTCATTGACACCTCTCTTGAGAACGATGCTTTGCCAAGAAGGAGAAGTGTTCCCATGAGTCTGTAACAACAATATCGTCTGTAGCTATGCTCCTCAGAGCAGTAACTGATACTGGCTCACCCATGCAGTCAACAATTGCGAGGCGATGAAAGCATATGACATGACTTGAATTCACTAACAAGTATTAATAACTTAGTGAATTAAAACATTCCTAACATTCCACTGTCCCATCTTGACATGAAGTCTGCAGTTTATTCTGCGCTTATTTTCATCTTTTCTTTCTTATGTTAAACAATTAATCCTTTGATAATGAATATTGTTGATTATAAAAAATCATTTAAAATATGATAGTATATGTAAATGATTATTGCTGCGTAATTTACATTTTTTTTTTCTTTTTACAGATTACTATTTTAAATTCACATAATAAAGGTGTAGTGCATTTGAAATGCACAGTTCATATTCCTTTGCCCTCAGTGTCACTGTTTTGACCCACTTGTTACACCTGACTTTTCTGATTTATGATTGACATTGCACAATCACAGATTAATATTGTGTGACCACATAGAAGACAAGAGATATCATTCTATCCTCTCCATTGTTGTAAAAGGAACCTCCTGGGTTGGTAGTAAAGCCTAAAAGGTTAACCTAGTATTACAAAGTCTAGATGACAGGATATGTGAAGTTGGTTTCTGAATAAAGCATATAAAGCAGATTTTTTTATTTTATTTGCATTCATCTTGTTTTATCAAAAATGTGGATCAACAGAGCAATAGAAGAGGACATGAAAAATATTTTATCAGCTCAGAGCATTAGCAGAGAGTAAGAAAGAGGGATAGAGAAACTAATGAAGGGTTTAGGTGCTGAGTGTTATCAGACTTGATGGGAGTTGTATTATCATTTGGATGG
>JAOUQV010157985.1:0-15416 GCA_028565295.1 Aspidoras spilotus
GTTTTACCTTGTCACCAGTGTTTGCACCAGCGAGTCACTCGCCTTGTTGAGCTAGCACATTATTTTATATTTGGAATATATTTGTTATTTAAAACGTGTCCAAGCTGCAATTTGTGCCATTTTATAATAAAAGTTCTAGAAGAATCCTATACAGTTTTAACAAAGGCTTTGTTTGTCACACTTGCATCATTTCCTGCAGCAAAACCCAGCGGTGTTTATCATTTTTATTTATGTTTGTTATAAAATGTAAAACTCTAAAATCATTTCAATAAAATTCTCTTTAATGAATTTCAGGTAACCGGATTCGTCGCTGTGGAAAATCCAAGGTATTTACTTTTTTCCCGTCGTTGTTGAACGTTTCATGTGAAAATACTGTAGATCTGTAGATGCGGCCAAGACGACAAGGGAGATATTTATTATTATTATTATTATTATTATTATTATTATTATTTATGTATAAAATTGACCATATTTTTTTAGTTTTGCAGTGAGTTGAAGTTACATCTTGCTTTTTGCCGTCATTATAATATTTTTATTAATTTCAGATTATTACTGATAAAAACTTAAATAATGGACCTCTGGCAGTTGGACGAAGGTTTTAGGGTCTGGTGTGATGGGGGATTTTTAGAACTACCCGAACCCACCCTGTTGCAATAGAAGTTTATGTAATGCTCACGTGCTTAATTCATATATATGTACGTGTGTGTGTGTGTGCGTGTGTGTGTTTTCAGCCTAAAGCAGCAGTTGGAGCAATCTAGCCATCTTTTCCTGGTTTTTCAACAATAAACGATGTGTAAAAAGTAGCAAATCTCTTACAGGAAGCACAGCGAGGGAACTGAAGTCTAATAAAATACAGAATAAAAGTCTTTTTTTAAATGAATTAACCTTTTACACTCCTTTTTTTAAATTTTTTTAAATAATTTCCACCAAATTCATCGCCCAGTTGATTCTGATAAACGATTAGTTCCTTATTCCCAGTATCTTTTTTAACTTGAATCACACAACTGTGTGTGTTCTGAAAGTATTTGATTAAAACGACTGAATTGAATTGAAGTGTAATGTAATTGCAGCAGGATCCAGAATATTTGTGGTTAGTGTGAGTTTACTGGGATTTTCAGTGAAATGATTAAAATGATGAAATAATAATAAAAAAAGACGTAACTTCCTGTTAAACGTATTTAATTTCACGTATTTCCAACAAAAACGTCATTGCATATGATCCGTAACACGTTCATTACCCAATTCCCTTCATACCATTTATACATAGACATCATTGATATCCGATACATACTTCCAATTTCCAATAATCAGGGCATCATAGGGCACACACACTAATGGGCAACTTAGAGACACCAATTAAGCTATCATGCATGTCTTTGGAATGAGGGAGGAAACCGAATTACCCGGAGAAAACACGTGCAAACACGGGAAGAACATGCAAAGTCCACACAGAAATGTTCAGATTCGACCGGTATCTTCTTGCTGTGAAGCCACAACACTCTCCACTGCGCCACCGTGCCACCCCAGGCCAATTCAGATATTGGAATTATTTTACTTCCTACAAATTGCAACGACATTTCAGAAAACTATTCCCTCTTCAATCTAATCTAACTGACCCGATGACCCCAGAGACGAGCTCAGCAATGCAGTTACTGAGGGTCCGGTGAATATGCTGTAGTATTGGGGGTTGGTGATTAGTTGATTGGTGTTGAATGGATAAAGGTAGATAGGTGTAGGATGATAGTAGGCAGAAATCGAGTAGAGTGGGCACTATGTAAAGCTGTAATAGACTGGCATAGGATACTTTACATCTTATTGTGTTTATTTTTACAATATTATCTAAATATTAAGAGTAAAATCTTTCACAAAACTTGTTCAGGAATTAGTAAATTTATTAAACTCACATATTTTTACATTAGTTTCACATTTATAGTGTCAATAATGATCTAAGCGTCATTGCGCATGCGCAACATCTCACATCTTTCTGACCCATACCAGTGTGGCATGTGCTTGAGCAAAATAAGGATTGTGTGTGTTTTTCTTTTTGCGTAAACCCTGATCACACACACACACACACACACACACGTGAAAGCGTTCGCTTCCTTCTTTCTCTTTAGGAACAATGTTTTAACCTAGGACAGAGTTAGTTATCGAATTAAATTGATCTAAAATCTTACCCGGTTGGTCACGTCATTAACGTGTTCTCTATGTTTGCCATGATGATGACGCTGCAGATTTTTTGTTTGGAACGCGTGGAAAACGTGCAGTGGGCGCGTGTTAAACTGATGTGGTCATTCGTAAAAAAATAAAATAAAAGTAGAAAGTCATTAAAATGCTGCTGTGGCTTGACTTTTTTTTGGGTTAAAACTGTATTTAGTGCTAATCTCTTCACACGTATTCCAGCAAGCTTGCACACCATGACGTGATGTACACGTGCGAGGCGGGAATTTGTAGAAAGTGCAAATAAAAGTGTTTCTGATTAACAATATAACGTGTTGGATTGTGTTTTTTCTTCCGATTTTACACATTTTTAAGATTTTACACATTCTGTGAATGTCCGTCTTTTTATTCCTCACTTCCGCCGTTCCATCCGTATTTTTTTACCTCGCGGAAATCACAGTCATCAATCGCATCAACACAAAACACTCAAGCTCTTTAAATTACACCCGAATATATTTTGTGACGTGTAATTTAATAAAATATAAAAACCGACCGTGCAGTTCATATTTGTGCCACTAGAGGGCACCATGTACAAAGAGATCTGACAGCTCACGCCGTACTGTACTGGTTTGGAAAGTTATTTGCTATGCTACATTTTTTGAGTACCCTTTTGGTACCTTAAAGTACCGATTTTAGGCAAAATATCCTACTGTGACGTCTTGCGGTGCAGTTATTGAATTAAGCAGTCGGGAAGCTGGTTTGTTTACTGAACAGAACGTGTACAGAAGACATGCAAGAATTAATACAAGGAGCGCAATCTGTCACTTCCGGAAACCAACAAACGCATATAAAGTACATGAACAGGTCACGTGATTTACTCGAACCCAATCAGATTATGACCTTAATAAACCCTATGAATTACATCAGTCTCAAATTTATTTAATTTAAACTTGGTAGCTTGGTAGTAATTGGGGTTCGTCTCTCTCTCTCTCTCTCTCTCTCTCTCTCTCTCTCTCTCTCTCTCTCTCTCAGCTGACAAGAGATTGGGATGCTCAATCAACTTATCGTCACGTATGACATGAGGTTGTTAGGTGGGTTAAGTACTAAGCAAACCCAGTGCAGGTGGCGTATGGTCAAGGATAAAGTGTCCCAATGAGTGGTTACGTCCCAATCGGATCTGCTCGAGTAAACGGAAGAAGCCCAGAGTTACCGGATGGGCACATACAGCAGAATGTACCCATCCGGTAACTCTGGGCGCGAGGGCAGAAACAACCCTAGACATGGCGCCAATCCATAATATGACGCGCACACACACACACACACAATTACACACTAATGGGAAATTTAGTGACCCCAATGAATGTCTTTGGAATGTGGGAGCAAACCGGAGTACCTGAACAGAGTCGCCCCATCCGGGCTTGAACCTGGAATTTTCTTGCTGTGAGGCTACAACACTATCAACTGCGCCATCGTGCCACCCTTACTTATTATAAATGCCAGAATGCCAAAGATTCATTCATTCATTTTCTATACCCGCTTAATCCTAGGGTCACGGGGAAAGCCAGCCAGCAACTCTGGGCACGAGGGCAGGAACAACCCTAGACAGGGCGCCAATCCAATGCCAAACATCACATATATATATGATCTGATATCTTACTGAATTAAAATACGCATGCACATAATGCTTTTAAATTCAAACACAGCACGAGACGATTAAATAAAACTGTATATAAAGGGTTAAAGAGTGAAATATAATCAACCACAAGGTGGCAGCAAAGTAACATTTCATTACTGAATTATAATTCAATTCAATTTAATTTCATTATAAACGCTTTAGATTTCAGTAAATTTAAATAAAACACTGAAATAAACTTAAGCACATTTTATTAAGATTAATTTTTTATTTGAATTTTTAGAATAAGTTCAAATATCTTAAATCAATGAAGAGTAAGAGCTCAGTGCCTTCAATATTATTCAATGTCAATAAAATCATAACCTTCTCTCAATAAAATTCAAAAAAAACTAATATTTATATTAATGTAATGTTTAAATTGAACAGATTTTGTACTAATGGGGTAAAATGAAGACTATTATTGCCCCTCGAAACCCTCTCTTGACTGACCAACAAAGCAAGGTCAGAAAATTAACCAGCACCCAGCATTTAACCCCTCCGTGCATTGAAACACACACATTTATACACACACACGTGAAGTGAGCACATGTACCCGGAGCGGTGAGCAGCCCCCACAGCGCCCGGGGAGCAATAGGTGCTTTGACGGTACCAGGAATGGAACCAGGAATCCTTAACCGACTGCCCCTGGTAGTTCCAACATTAAAGATGCCAACGCTGCTCCTGAGAGTGTGTATAGTCTAGAACTCACAAAAGTTTATACTCCTTGGTAGGAACTTGAGATTGGAACACAGGGACATGGTCATGGTGACACCCCTGGAGCAGAAAGGGTTAAAGGCTTTGAACAAGGGTCGAAGAGTTGCAGCATGTAGTTCTGGGATTTAGACCCCCAGACCTTCTGTTCAGTAACCAAGAGCTTTAACCACTGCCCCATCTGCACTCATTATATCTATGGGCTAATTAATTGGGTTTTGCCTTTAATTTGTCCCATGCCCATGGGCGTGCCTACTGAATATAAACTCATGTACAAATTCCTGCCTGTTCACTTCCTTCTTCCTTCTTTCAGTGAATCCTAAAAAATCAATGAGAGGAACATGTAGAGGCACAAAAATCCCCCATCCCCATATTCTCTTCTTCTTCCTCCTCTCTTTCGCTCCCTCCTAGTGTTATCCTCGCCTGCTCATTTGAATAAATTAACACCCCCCCACATCTCATTTCATACCCCCACAAACACCACCACCACCACCACCATGTCTCGCTTCACCACATTCTCCTCTTTCCCAATTCACACACACACACACACACACAGAAATATCTACATATCTATTCCACATCATTTTTACGCAATCACATAAATCCGCACCCGACCCAAGACTGGTCCACTTCCTTGTTCAACCCATTATTATTTCTGCAGATCTTTGGATCTTGGTGCACGTTGGCACCTACCAACACGCCTGCGCAGTATCGTCCCGACCCTCCCTCCGATGTGTGATGACGTTCTGCACTGGGTGACTAAGAGAGGAGAGCTTCAACATGGCAAACTGTACCGCATCAGGCTACCTAATTACCTCCGGAGCTGCCTTGGTAGTCAAGCCAGTGCCATTAACAATGGCGGCTGCAACCGGGTTTCCGCTATGACGGCATCCCATCTGGGCCTTGTTGTTTCTTTGGCAACCATTTTTTAACAGGCGGGCATGGTGCAGGGGTAAACTCGATGACACGATGCCCTCTTAATCAACATTATAAGCAGCTGCATTGAACTGCACTGAACTTTACTACCCTTCCCTTCCCTACCCTGCACTGCACCACACTGCAGCCTCTGCTTTCGCTTACACCTGTGCCGCCCGGAACAGATGGGCACCTCCTAGTACCCCTGGTGAGTTTTTTCCCCCCAGGGGCTGATGTATAAGCCAGGGAATCGATCTCAGCATTAATAACATTAGTGCTAATATCAAACCTGTGTTTCCTCAGGGAGGTTTACTGATTATTATAGTGTTTCTGTTATCCCGCCCTTTTTCATCACGCCATCTTCTCTCCTTTTTTTCTCTCCCGTGATGTGGATGAACCCAGTCATATTCGTCATGAGCTTTCTGCCGTCGTGGTGTATTTAGAAATGTACACCCCGCTGCCCCCAACCCCAAGGGTTCAACACAAACCATTATTTACGCATAAGTGTTAAAAAAGAAAAAGATTTACTTTCCGAAACTTTTATTGAAACCCCTAAATGAATACTGGGGCAAATCTTTGGTGTGTTTGATTCCTCCGTCTCGCTAGAGGGCGACATAAGAAAACAAAACACACTGCGAGTTGACTCTCTGAATAAAAAAAAAATAACTAAAGAATCACTAATGAGGTACATATGCTGCTCCTGAGAGAGTGTAGATGAGACACCAGTTTGATGTGAGTCAGTGGGAGTCACTGAACATTCATTCGTTTTCTTCCGCTTAATCCACAAGGGGTCATGGGCTAGCCGGTGCCCACTGTCCACACAGAAGTCACTAAATAATCAGTAATGCGATGCCAACGCTGCTCCTGAGAGTGTGTATAGAGTAGAGTGTAGAACTCACACATACATAAGGTAAACAGGAGGTTTGACACATATTAGGGAATCAATCCCAGAACCATCTTGCTTTGAGGCAGCAAGGAATTGAAACCATGAACATTGGTAAGAGGAGAAATTAGATTTTTAAATCCAAGTGTGTGTGTGTGTGTGTGTGTGATAAGGGCTAGTATTCTGCTTTCTATATTTACATGAGTTATATAAGCGAGTCGAGACAGAGGACGGATATAGTGAGAATGAAGAGGCTCAGCTACTCAAAGATCTTTTCATCTAATTTCATCTGCTAGCCCACACTCTACTGAAAGGTCAATAGATTAGGAACCCTGGGTGGAAGGTGATCAGTGATAACTGATCCCCCAGTCAGTGTCCATGAATCAATCAAATCAGGTATAAAGTGTTGATCTGTCCATTGTAGAGCAGAAGGCAATATTTACTAGATCTTGGTTGACCTGAGAGCTAGTGGAGCTGCTGTATCAGGCATGGGTCGACTTGCGATTGGAGGATGTTGAGGCCTAATCCAGGAATCGTTGATTAAAAAGAAAGAAAAATGAAGGTAAGTAGAAAGAAAAAAGAAAGAATGAAGGACAGAAAAAAGAATGGAAGTGTGGAGTTTGCATGTTCTCCCTGTGTTCGTGTGGGTTTTCTCTGGGTACTCCGGTTTCTTCCCGCATTTCCACAGACATGCATGATAGGTTGATTCTAGGTTGTATCTAAACTGCCCATTAGTGTGTGAATGTGGGCGTGATTGTGTGTGTGTGTGTGTGTGCCCTATGATGGATTGTTCCTGACCTTGTGCCCAGAGTTGCTGGGTGGGCACTGGCTTCCTCGTGACCCCAGAACTGGAATTAAGTGGGCATGGATAATGAATGAATTAATAAATGAATGAATGAATTAGTGGATAAAGAAGGAAGGAAGGAAGTAAGGAAGGAAGGAAGGAAGCAAGAAAGGAAGGATGGAAGGAAGGGACGCTTGTAACCGGGTTGCCATTCAATTCTAAGGACCATCAAACACACACACGTTGGTGCTGCTATACTTGTGAGGACTTTCCACGGAGAGATATTTAATATTAATTCTAACTTTAGTAACAATTTCACATCAGAAATCATATCCGATTTTCCTAACATTGTGGGACACAAATATTATTTACACAATGTCCTTCTAAATATTTAGCTACAAGTACACACACACTCACACACACGCACACACACACGCACACACACACACAGCTGTAAAGTTATTCGTGTAAAATGATATTATTGCAGTAAAGTATTTTCTACAAAGTGAATTTAAATAATAATAAAAGAAAATAAAAGCTACACAAGAACGAGGTCCATCCGCTGTGCGTAAAGTTCCCGCTCCGGACGACACTCAGGTCCGAAAAACGTGCCGTGTCTACAGGTAGAAAAAAAGTTATGGGTCAGGTTACAACCCAGAAGCATCAACCCAACTGCGCACCATCCCATCTCACGCCACGCCGTGCGTCCCATCCATCCTTCCTGCTTCAGCGCCTCTTCGGGTCTCTTTGGCTTCTTTCTCTGCGCTGCGCTTTTGGCGCTCGGCTCGGGCGGTTCAATGACGCTTTCCACGGAGGAGGCGGGACCAAAACCCGCCCTTGCTTTTTCGGCGCTGGAGAGAGTCTGGGTCTAAGGCTGGAAGGAGAGCGAAAGCAAGAGAGAGAGAGAGTGTGTGAGAGAAGAGAGAAAGAGAGAGCGGGATCGCCGGGGAGCATCACCACCAGTCCAGCACGGAGCCTCGCCTGGTCTCGCACTGCGCCGTCGGGATTTGCACCCAATTCCTGAGAAATATACCTGCTCTTTATGGCATGTGGCTGATAACATTACTCCTGCTGTATTCCTTTAAAGAAGGTGAGTGAGCATCCAGAAGCAACGTACAGCGTCTGCATCAACACATGCATCAGTAATTAATAATCGGTTTATTCTAAATACCTTGTAATCATCCCCGAATCTGACACCGTTCCCGCCAGCTGTCTACGGCAAGCGTTCCAGTTGTGCGGCCGCGCGCGTTTCTACTTTTATATCCTCTTTTACAAAGTTGAGAAGTTTGAATTTCACTAGAAAGTTGGAACAAATGTGTTCCTAATGTATGTCGCACGCGTGGGGCTGATTTTTTTTGGGTGAGCCGTGCGTCTCTTGGGCCAAGTGCGCTCTTTTCCCCTCATCATGGCGCGTTAAGATGAACGGATGTGCTTATGAATCTATGCTCATGCATCATGAATATGGAAAGATCAGCGAGAGCCTTGTTTTTTTGCATGGACACCTGTCTTTGGCTTTCTATGAAAAGTCTCTCTGCGTGTTTGTGTATATATATATATATATATATATGTATAAATATATAGATATAAATGTATAAATGGGTGGGAAAAGAAGCCTGGAGCGAATAGATGTGTGAATTTCTGATTTTGGGTTCGGGGTGTTTTTTGGAGAGCTTGGGAATGTTTGGTGTCTCGAATACTTCTCCGTGCTTGATCTGTACCAAACCTGGCTTATGGTGTGGTTTAAAAGTGTTCAGAATGATGGTTTTGAGTGTGTTCATGAATATGTGTGTGTGTGTGTGTGTGTGTGTGTTGAGTGAAGGAGAGCGCGAGCCTGCTGAAAACAACAGCCTCGTATTCCAATTAGCGGTGCTGCAATTAGCGGTCCTCCATTTTCTAAAAGCCAACAGATTCTTTATCTCGACCAGCTTCCTGATAAGATCATGTGACTTTTAAAAAACAGAATAGATCCGAATCGTTCACTAGAGTTTAAAATTATTTTTATAATTCACCATCTGATTAATACTATCTTATTTTAGTGGGAGTTTCTTAATTTATTTGGGTTTTTTTTTGACAGATCCCATCCCCCCCTCCTTTTCTTTTCTCTTCTTTCCCTTTTTCCAACCATTTTCCTTTTTTCCCCCTTTCCTTCATTTCTGAAAAGCGCGTGACAATTTCCCGACATTTCTTTTTTATACCGTTGTGTATTTGTTTTTCTTGCTACACACACGTTCTGTTCGGCTCGGACTCTGACTTTATTTATAACCAGATGTTTCCAGGTGTGGACGTGACACCGGTACATCTGGATTGAGGGTTAGTTACACTTGATAAACACTTGGAATTCATTTCAATACGTGCTTTCTTTTTTTTATTTGTAGAGCTTTTTGTTTTTATTTTAGCAGGTTTGTTTTCTTCCTTTTTTCTTTTACATCTATCTATCTGTCTGTCTGTCTGTCTGTCTGTCTATCTATCTATCTATCTATCTATCTATCTATCTATCTATCTATCTATCTATCTATATGAGAGAAGTAGGAGGAGGAGGAAGAGGAGGATGAGGGAGGAGGGGGGTGCATTTGGGCGTAAAGTGCAGATAAGGAAAAACAAACATGATTTCTTTTTGGAATTGTATTTTTTGCCCCCGACAATTAATTCAATCACCGACTTGTGTTCATATTAAAGTTGAATGTGATTTATTATTTTATATATAGTTATTAATCCGGGTTCTAAAGCAGAGGCACGAGGGAAACAACACTGATATGAATTATCATACATGCATATGCATAAGGACTGCGTATTTTTTTTAAAACCGGGCCGCGCCTGCTGTTTTTCTTCCTCCACTCGTTTATATCATCTTTCTTATCATTATATTCAATTATACTGATATTATAATATTTAAGTGTGTGTTTCAAACATCTCTCTGCAGCTCTGTGTGTCTGTGTGTGTGTGTGTGTGTGTGTTTAATTTCTTTATTCGTTTTAATTCATCTGGACCCGGACCGGCTCTTTCACCTCGCCTTTAATACCTCTACTGCATATAGTTATGCACGGATGTGATATTTAAACCTAAATTGAGTGTTTATAACATTTCACACACACTGTAGCTCTGTTCCTAATGTTTTCTTTAATACACCGGGCTGCATGTTCATGTAACCCCGGCTCCCTCCATCCCTCCCTCCCTTCCTCCCTCCGAATATAAATATAAATCTTATTTTAAATCTAATATTTTAATCTAAACACGTGTTGTAATGTGTTTACAAGTAAATAACTTCTTTCATTGAGAAACACTATAAAGTGCATAGGTATGACTTGGTGCACACCTGAACCCCAGGGGGTATCGAGGGGTCAGACTGGAGGTACGCAGGGGTGAGCAAGGCACAACAGTCATGCATATAGAAATATAGTAACAATACTAATAGTAATAATACTAATAGTAATAATAATAATAGTTATTTCCACTATACTGGTGCAGTCTGTGTGCTGCAGTAGCACTAGAACAGGATATTAGGATAATTTTAGCACCCAGCCTCCTTGTTGCCAAGCTGTGCTCAGTGTCTTCATCTTCATCTCAATCTGTCAGCAAATCTCTGTACACACTGCAGATCATTCCGTTTCTACTCGATCCCAATTCACGCATCGGCATAAAATTCATTTTCTTAAAAATCATATAATAAAATAAAAAGTCGGTGTGTTTGGAGTTATGGAACCTTTCATAGATGCTTCTTATTATTTCCACTGTTTCAGAGAGGCACTGGGTGCGTGTGTGTGTGTGTGTGCGTGCGTGCGTGTGCGTAAAGTAATCCAACCTGATCAGATTTCCTGAGCATTTTACCTAAATTAAAATGTGACCCCGGATCAAGAGGTCAAGACAAATTTCACCCATTTAAAACCTATAATAATTATTATTAATAATAATAATAATAATAATTAATAATAATAAGTAATAATAATAATACTTAATAATAATAAGTAATAATAATAATAATAATAGTAGTAGTAGTAATAATAATAATAATAATAATCATTAATAATAATAATTAACAATAATAATAATAAGAAATTAACCTCATAAGTCTCTTACATCCACCATTTTCACCTCTCACCCCTACCTTTGATGCCCATCACCTCAAACCCTTTTTTTACCACCCCCACCTTTTTACCCCTCTTTAATTCCCCTGCTTCTCTTCCCATCTGAGCAATTAGTACCCATCTCTCCAGCACCCCCCGCCCCCCAAAAGTAAATCAGGTCATTTGCCAACAAGGGCTCCGTTTATTTCTCAAAATAAAAAAGACACATCTTTCATGATATAGCTGCAGTGCTGCTAAATTATTATTAATATTATTATTAATATTATTATTATTGTTATTATTATTATTATTATTATTATTATTATTATTATTATTATTAATATTATTATTATTATTTTTTTATTGTTATTATTATTGTTATTATTATTCGTATTAATATTATTATTATTAATATTATTATTACTATTATTATTATTATTCATATTATTATTCGTATTAATATTATTATTACTATTATTATTATTATTAGTATTATTATTATTATTATCATAAAAACCTGTGGATAAAAAAAAATAAAAACAAAAAACTAACTATTATGGTGAGAATAAAAAACAATATATTTTACTTCTATTTGAATTTAGAAAGATTATGATTTCTGTCTCTGGCAACCCAGAATGTTAAAATTGTAAAACAAACAGCTAAAATATAAATAACAAAAAGTGGGAAATAAAAAAAAACATGAACTATTAGTGCAAGATAAATAATTCAGGTGTAGTATTTCTTCTAATCTCTGGCAACCCAGGATGTAGCTACAAATCACTTATATCTAAATAAAACAAAAGTAAACATTCTAAAAAGTTTTTTCTTGCATTCTACCGGCGTGTTTTTTCTCTTTCTGGCAACCTGATATTAAAAAAAGTGCATTCAAACAAACAAGCTAATTATTTTGAACCACAAGAGTGAGAATAAAAACACTAATAAACACACATTTCATTCACTAAGAGCTGTTCGAATCTTCTCTGGCAACCCACGATTTAAAAAGTTTAAAAAGTTAAAATAAATAGCAGTTTAATTTTATTTAATGTAATTTTCTGACAACTAAAATAAAAAAAAACATCTCTAATAAATATCTCTATAAATAGACAAATAACAAAGTGTATTTCATACAATCAAGCTACTACTTTTAAACTATTTCTAACATACAGTGCGTTTTAACCCTCTCTGGCAACCCAATATTTTAAAAAAGTGGAACAACTCCAATCTCTAAATAGAAACAGGCACGTGACTTTTAAAAGTGTGTGCAGATGAGACTGACCCTTATAAACCTTCCAAGTCTGTATGTAGATGGGCGTGCGTGACCCCCGAAGTGGCCATTTTGGAACCTGGAGCATGTTAAAAAAAGTGTGCAGAAATTGCGCAGAAGTTTCGCACTTCAATCTGCGTTATTTATCTGTAGTGCATTAGAAACAAGTGTGTCTCAAGTAGAGATGAGCCACACACACACACACACACACATAGGCTCATAAGCGCACAAAGTCATTCGGAAGCACGCCGCGCAGGTGGACGCCTTTTAATTCAACTGCGCATGCGCATGGTTGCATGTCATTATGTTTCATTAAGTAATCGATCAATGGATTAGGAACAATCTGGTAAAAGAAAACGCATTTATTACATCTTGAACATTAGGGAACAGACTCCATATGCAAGCTGACCCATGCCTGCTGAAGCATCTCCGCCAGTTTTCCTCAAAAACCCTATCCACAGTCACATTTACCCCAAAACATTTCACATCTGCTTTCCTTGTCGCACCCAAGCAGATAATTTATGTGGGAAATTGCACAAATGTTACCTTTCTGATGTAGTTCTTCTGGAGAGTTCTGCCGCCACATTTGGTTTTTGTCTACAGTAAAAATAGAGAATATGATGAATTCTGGAGAATATTGTGCATTAACACTTGTGGTGACAGGTGGTGTATGATCGCAGATAACGTGCCCCACCCATTCGAAGTTAGCAGCACTGGCAGAGCTGCTGCAATAGAAACAGGTTGACTTGGGTACAGAGGAAGTTTGTCGCCTTTTTTATTTTATTTATTTAAAGCACAGAATGCATGCTTTAAATAAATAGTTCCATTACTCGTGATTATAAATGCGCTACTGTTCAGAAAAGCGTGAGCGGGAGAAAATTCTAATGCGGAATAAGGAGTCTTTGGGGGCAGGGTGTGAAAGTATGTGTGTGTGTGTGCATTTCTAAGCAATGTAGATGAGCGGCTGAGAGAGCTGCATTATGCATGGTTGTTCGCCTTCTGTAATATCCTTGTCACTTTACACACACACACACACATTTATATACAGTATGATTACATTCTGCATCTCTTCTCTACTATATACAACAAAACGATAGGGGGCAGTGCAGGCGCTCAACATCCATCCGCTGTAATTGTAGCATAAATTGTAGCAAAGCGCTAAGTTACCACACTCATCGCCATGTTTGATATAAACCTGGACATTGATATGGTCAGTCTTGTCTGGTCTGCCCTCTAGTGGAAGCTTTCAATAGAACACATAAGCAAGCATACCCACAGTCACACACAGTCACGGTGGCGCAGTTGAAAGTACTGTTGTCTTACAGCAAGAGGGACCCGGGTTTGACCCCCGGGGCGGGACGACCCGGAAGATTTCTGTCTGGAGTTTCCATGTTTTCCCCGTGTTCGTGTGGGTTTACTCTGAGTACTCCGGTTTCCTCCCACAGTTCAAATCTGAATGGATTAAAGTAATCCAGACTTTACCAGAATGTTGGAACAAAGCCAATTTTTTTATAAATATTTCCCAAAGAAAAAAGAGAAACAAAATGGCCGCCAGTATTAACTAGTATTATCAGGAACACGAGATCGTTTGCTTAATGAAGAAAAAAACCCAGGTGATTATCACAAATCTGAAAAAATCCTGAGAGAGAACTCTGTATTTCGTCGCAGACGCTTTTTTTATTACGAGTGTCGGAAAGGAAGGAGAAAAAAACCATTAACGAAGGGGTTCGGCTATTCACCCCCCCTCCGCTTCGCAGCTCGTTTGGCATTTCGTGCATATGGCAGAGGCAAAATGGCGGCGAGAGCTGCGAGGCTTCGTTAGTCTGTGCATGACTGCCAACTGTAACCGAAGAAGCCGTGCACTCTGGGATATATAGATACATATAAACAATATAGTCTCTTCCTGTTTAATTCCATACACCGCACATAGAAAGTAAATGAGGCTTAAACCCTCAGCTCAGACACACACTCACTCACACACACACACACACACACACACAACACCATACAGACACAGTGTTTTATAAGGTGCTGCAGGAATATATGTCTTACAGTATATAACCCCAAAGCGGGTGGGTTTTACTCCGAGAACTTTCTGATACTTTTGCGACAATTTATTTGCAAAGAAGCGGCTTGAGCTTCCGATATGTTCTTTTTATTAGGTACAAAAGAAGCATGTGGTCATTGTCATATTCTGTCACATATACAGGGTGAATTCTGGGTAATTTTAAAAAGACTGCGTCTGAGCTTTCATACTTACACACTAGTTAGTGTGCAAATCTAGTTTAGTGCATGATGCGGTATGTCCGAATAACCAGCACACATCAAATAGTATGTGACAAGTTCCTGGATATCGTACTACAGTTGGTAAAGATTTTCCAACCTCAAAATATCCCACAATTCACCTGGTGTGACGTCTGTGGTTATAGCTTGGTAAGATGGAGAATAGCAGTTGAACGATACATACTCTCTCCAGATTAGTACAGTATTAGACAAGTGAGACATTTCAGACGCAAAGCTCCACTTTCCTACTGCATTCCAATGACATGTGCATTAAGTTAACTGGTGTCTCTAAAGTGGCCATCAGTGTGTGAATGTCTGTGTGTGTGAGACCACTATGATGGAGTGGTGCCCTGTCTAGGGTTGTTCCTGCCCTTGCAGCCCAAAGTTTCTAGGCCCTGTGTGGTTAAAGAGGAAATGGATAGATGGTTGAATGAAGGAAAAATAAACAAAAGAATGATAAAGAAAGAAATTAACAACACTTTATTTGTGAATTAATATCTGTATATATGTGTTTGCATGTGTGTGTGTGTGTGTAGTTATGTGTATGTGTGTGTATGTATGTGTAGGTATGTGTGTGTGAAAGTGTGTGAATGTACGTGTGTGTCGATATACAGGGGTTAGACAATGAAACTGAAACACCTGGTTTTAGACCACAATAATTTATTAGTATGGTGTAGTTCCTC
>JAOUQV010158198.1:3282-15409 GCA_028565295.1 Aspidoras spilotus
AACCCCATCCTCATTTCGGTAATAAAGATTAAACAGTCAGTAAAAAGAACACTCCAGATCTGTACCTTTACCCAAGATCATACCCTTTACCTTTTAATCAAAGCAGGACAGATGGATAATAAAATATTAATAGCCCTCGTATATTGTGCAGCGAGACCCTTTAGAGCTTTATATGTCATTAATAGAAATTTAGATTCAAATGAGGAACTTAACTCGGAGCCAATTCACTGTATATAATACAAATGTGATGTAATTGTATATTTAAGCTCTGGTAAAAACTCTGGCTTCTCCATTCTGGACTAACTGAAGCTTGTGTAAACACCTGCTTGAACATCCAGACAGAAAGGTGTAACAATAATCCAATCGTGAAGTTTCAAAGGCAAGATTTCGCGTTTCTGCTTCATGGAGTGTCAATATATTTCTTAATTTAGCATGTGTCAGTGATATTAAAGGCTGTCCTGGTAATATTATATACATGAGCTTCAAATGAAAGAATGGAGTCAATATTTACCCTTAAATCTTTTACTGCTTCACAGATAATGACTGAAATACTATCCATGATTACTACAACATTAGAAATGTATGTATTTTCAATAAGTTCGATATTATAGAAAATGTAAGCATAGGTAGTATTCGAAAAAATCTAATTGTTTATAATCTCACATCTGCTTAGTATCATATGATATTTAAAAAAGGGACAAGTCAGGAATCAGAACCATTTATTTTTTTTACTGCAAATGATTTCTGCATGTGGTAAAAATAAAATACAGCGTGGGCCATTTATATGGATACACTTAAATTAAATGGGAATTATTGGTTATATTAACTTCCTGTTTGTGGCACAGTAGTATTTGGAAGGGGGTGGTGACCATGGCGGCCATTTTGAAGTCGGTAACTTTGGATCCAACTTAGATTTTTTATTTTTTTTTTTAATGGGAAGAGGGTCATGTGATACATCAAACTTTCACATCAAATTTCACATGAAAAACAAATGTGTGCTATTAACTTAACTTTATTCTTTCACGAGTTATTTACAGCCATTGACATGTCACAGAGGTTAACAAATGAGGAGCGGATATAAATCGTGTTGATGTATGGTGAACGCAGTACCCGGGTCATTGCAGCAGATTTTAATGCAAGACACTCTACGAGACCATGCTACAGCAAAGTGCTTGCCAGGTTTCGTGAAACTGGTTTAGTGTTGGATTTGCCAAAATGTGGACGCATGAAAACTGTCACTAATAAGGAACATCAGTGGCTGTACTAGCTTCATTCAGCAAGAGCCCATAGCCTAGCACTTGCCGCATGTCACTGGAGCGTGGCATCAGTCAAACATTCCTTCGGCAGATCCCTGAGGCTACTTACAAATGGCACCCATACAAACTCCAGCTGCTGCAGTACCTTAACGAGGATGACCCAGATCGGCGCATTGAATTTGCAGAATGGGCAAAACAAAAATGGGAACAGGACCCTCAGTTTACACAGAACATTTTGTTTAGTGATGAGGCAAACTTTTATGTGAATGGTGAAGTAAACAAACAAAACCACCACTATTGGTCTTACACTAACCCACATTGGACAGATCCCTCCAAGACTGCTGGAACACAAAAATTGATGGTATGGCTACACGAGATGTGCAGCACCTGAAACTGCAGATACTGGAAGCTAGGATTTCTTCTGATGTGTTGCTATCAATGTGTGAAGAGTTGGAGAAGAGGGTTGCATTGAAAATCCAACACAATGGGAAGCACTTTGAACACATTTTATAAGTCAGTAACTTGTAAATAAGTACTGAAAAAATAAAGTTACGTTAACTCATAAAAGAATAAAAGCACACCATTGTTTTTCTTGTGAAATTCTCAATAAATTTGATGTCACATGACCTTCTTACCATTGAAATTACTAAAGTTGAATCCAAAATGGCCGACTTTAAAATGGCCATATAGTACATGGTCACCACCCATCTTGAAATTTTCCCCCTCCAATATACTAATGTGCCCCAAACAGTTAATATCGCCAACCATTCCCATTTTATTTAGGAGTATCCATATAAATGGCCCACCCTGTACTATAAAATATGTGCAAAAAAAAAAAAAAAAAAAAAGCTACACACCTGGGGCCAGTCCAGCAGAGCAGCTGTCATCTGACCCGTCTGATTACAGTCGTCATCAATAGCCTGTTACACAACACACACGTTTACCTTTACTGAGGTTTTACAGATCTACTTTGAATCAAAACAAGATGGAAAAAAATATTAATTATTGTTTTTTAGAGAAATAATAATAATAATCAAGATAATAATAAAGATAGTCTGTGAAAACACATAGACCGGGAAATACTAGGAATTTAATATCATTTAATATAATTAACTTCATCACCACACATCATATAAACACTTGTGCTTATAATTTACTATATCAAACCCAAAGCCTTTAAACTGATTGGCTCTAAAGCTCATATACCATGCCTATAATTAGTTTTATTTATTAGAAAAGTTTGTCAAGTTAACGTTTTACATTCACTGGCCACTTTATTAGGTACATTAATCACAACTACCGCTGATCTTCGGTTTTCATTTCAGCTATTTCTCTTTACCACCTCTACATGCTTAATTGTACTAAGTTGCAGCCATGTGAATGGCCGATAAGATGTATGTGTTAACATGCAATGGTACCTAATAAAGTGGCCAGTGAAAGTGTATATCAATTCTTTTCCCCTAGTATTTTGGTCTGTGTTTAATTGTTAGTTCTTTGTAAGCAAACATATGTGATCCTGTCCAAGACATTATATTTCTGTTGTTTGCCGTCAGTTAGAGAAATCCTTTGAAATTGTTACCTGTTTTCCAAGTATAACAAGGGAAGCATCTTCTTTCTTGGCCAATGCAGCGAGTATTTTGGACACCTGCAGCGGCCCGAGAGAATCGTAGTCCTTCCCGGACACCTCCACGTGAATGCCGCGGTCTGCCCCCATAGCCAGAGCTGTGCGGATAGTTTCCTGAACACACATTTCAGCAGCAAATTAGCACAGTAACACCAAGGCTTTTGTCCATAGACAATGTGCTGTGATAGAAAACATTATGTCAGACATGTTTTTCATCTTTTATAAAAGATTTATGTAAATGTTTCTGAAAGCAGACATTACATTCCTTGGTTGTAATGAGTGGTTATTTGAGTTTTATTTCTATTATGTCGAACCAGTCTGCCTATTCTCCTCTGACTTCTCACATCAACAAGTCATTTTCATCCACATAACTGCTGCTCAATGTATATTTTCTATTTTTTTGACCATTCTCTTTAAACCCTAGAAATTGTGTGAAAATCCTAGACAATCAGCAGTTTCTGGAATACTCAGACCTGCACCAACATCATCTGGCACCAACAATCATAAACATTCAAAGCCACTTAAATCACCTTTCTTCCCCATTTTGCTCGGTGCTTACTTCATTAAGCTGTCGCGACCACCTCTACATTCATAAATGCATTCAGTTATGACCATAGACTGGTAATTTGTGGATTAGATATTGGCCATAAGCAATTAAACAACTGTAATACTGTAACTAATAATGTGGCAGGCAAGAGTAAAGCACATATTTAACACCAGGTAAATCTTTTTATAGGTGTTCAAAATAAAAACAGTGCATTTAAAAACGAGATTAAAGCTTAAAATCCTTAGTATAGTTTTTATTTCCATATACAGTGAATACTTCAGATTATATTCTGAATCAAAACAAAAAAAGTATACATTTTTAATAACTTTACAGAAAAAGAAAAATTTATATTGTGCTGCTCAAAAATTGCAGTGTCTGCGTTTTTCTCTTTACAAATTCGAATATTCATGTGAATCACTAAACTAATATTAAGTTGTATAACCAATGTTTCTGAGAACTACTTTGCATCTGTGTTAAATAAAGTTGACCAACTATGGCACCTGTTATCTGGTATTCCAGCTCACGATGACGGGACCACGTTCCACAGTTCCTCTGGATTTCTTGGTTTTCCCTCAGTAACAGGATTTTGATGTCACCCCACAAGTTTTATGACTAAGGACTGGGAAATGCACCGGCCACTCCAAAACTTTAAAGTTTTGTTAGTCTGAAAACAAGATGCTGCTCAATCACTGGTGTGTTTATTGTTTTGCTGAAATTCCAAATTTAAAGGCATTTACTCCTTAACATAATGCAACATGGCCTCTTCATGTATTTTGTTATATGCAAACTGATCCATGATCCCTAGTATGTGATAAATGAGATCAACACCATAGTAAGAGAAACATCCCCATATCATAATGCTTGCACCACCATTCATCACTGTCTTCAGAATAAACCGTGGCCTGAATTCAGTGCTTCGTGGTCATCTGACAAACTGTCTGTGGCCTTTGGACCCAAAAAGTAGGACTTTGTCAGGACTTCTGGCTAATAGATTAGGTTCACACAGACGTGTTATAATTCTCACAGTAATCACAGGTCTTTTCAGACCATCTTTCATCTATCTGGAGCTGATCATTGGCCGAGTTAGCTTTATCCTGTGAATGACATCACTAATTAAACTTTAGACGGCTATTATTAAATTACACAGACCAAAAGCATGCATTTAATGAGTCTGTTGGTTTTCTTTGATTCCACCACACTTATTGGGTAAATTAGTTGCAATGTAATAATATTATTTCTACCAAAAACACTGATCTGGTCATGATGGATTATTATTTAACAAAACTGTAAAGATAGAATTTGTTCTCAGAAGTCTTCTAAATAAAAGTTTTTCTAGGTTTAGATGGAACATTTAGTTTTTTTAAACACCGAGTGTGTGTTACCTGGACTTGCTGAGGTCCACAGCTAACAGCCACAACCTCTTTCACCAGGTTCTTCTCCTTCAACCGGACAGCTTCTTCCACTGCAATTTCACAGAAAGGGTTCATCGAGTGCTTCACGCCATCAGTAACCACCCCGGTGTTGTCGGGCTTCACACGGATCTAAGAGAGAATGAAAAACAGATGAAAAAAAGATGAATTAATCAGATTTGAATTCTATAATTATTTTTATTTAAAAGAATACATATCTCACATACGGGTTAATGTCATATTGTATACTATATACTGCTGCGTGGGATAGAGGAATAAATATATATGCAGAAAAAACCAACCAGCAGTGCAGAATAAAACCAGAATATACCAAATGTGTCAAAATGCAATCTGGAATACTGTGCAAAAGTCGTGGGGACTAGTTTATTTAGACACATTTTGTTACAGATATATTTTTTTACGAATTCTGCAGTTTGTAAATAAATTGTGACGGGGTGATTGTAGAATAATTATTAAAACAGGGACAAAATTGCAATATGTGCAATTACAAACAAAATAATCGTAATCTGAATTTCAATAGTCTTTAAATACAAATTTGGTTAAGGGGTTTCTTGTGTTAATCTGGCAACCTCAGTGACCCTAGTAAGGCAGCGCCGCATGTTATCTGAATGTCAGCTGTATGACATATACAATCATATCCGTTCTGACCTTGGTTTACCCAAACCATTTCATATCCTTGCAAAACCTAGGTTCAAGGTTCAATCCCAAATAACACGTTTCCATGTACGTGAAACGCACTACATACGCACGAAAACAGCAGAATCTGTACACTTTCTAGTGCACTATGTTCCTCCTTTGGAAATCTCCCATAGGCTATAAAGCCAACTAATCTTAGAACTTTAATAACCATTATGCTAAATATTAAACGTATGCTTTATTAATCAGAATTATAAATCAGACAGTGAAAAAGAAGACGCCTACCTTTACGGCGTAGTCAATAACCCGCTTAACACCGACTAGAACCCGGGCGCTCATAGTTACGAGGCTCGGATAACCGAGAAAATCAAACCGTAACGGAGACGCGGCCGGAGGAATATTGGTGCGGCGCCACAGGCGGCGGGATCATGAAGCGAACGCCTACTTCTCCATCCAATAATATTTCTTAAAGTAAATTCGAGCCAATCATCCGTCTCAACATTACTACGACAACTGCAAGTAGCAGGACACAGAGTTCTGACAGAAACAAGAACGGATTAATTTACGTTCCGTGTCTGCTATGTACAGTATGTTAAAGGTTACTGGCAGAATTTACGCTGTAATACAACAAAATAGATGTAACTGTGTATAATTTCGAGCAGGAAATGGATCACAAAATAAATAATACAGAATTATTATTTATACACATTTTCTAACGTAGGTTTGCTAATGTTTGTATTTGGTTTCTCTTTGGTTAGCTTAAGTACCAGTAAAAACTTTTTATTTTATTTTATAATTTTACAATATATTCAGTTTTAGAAAGATGATATACACATAAAAGTTCATATATTTTGGCCTCTCCGTGCCACCAGGGGTTGCTACAGCGAGTCACTTGCATTGCTGTACTGGCATGACAAGTTTTATGCTCTATGCCCTTCCTGCAGCCTTTAGTGTCTGCAATTCACCTAGCATGCATGTCTTCATATGAAAGAAAAATAGCAAAAAAATGTTGTTTAATAACTACCCCATGTGCAATTCTTATAATAACGTCTTTGTGCATTTAACCCCATGTACATTAGAAAATCTTTAGTTCTTTTTCACAGTACTTAGCTGATAGGTTTTACTAATTGTCTCAAACTGACAAACTGAGTTCTTCTAGACTTCTTTTGTTGTAGATAAACCAAGCAGCTTTCAGTATAGTTTTTGTCTACACAGAGCTCTCTCTCTCTCTCTCTCTCTCTCTCTCTCTCTCTCTCTCTCTCTCCTAATTTCTCTCAGGTCAATTCTACACGATAAGCACACTGGAGGTTCTTTAGCAAGGCACACTGTGTACCATAGCTCCCTGCTCCTATTTATATGCAGTGTGAGTATCTGCCACATGTGGGCACTAAATAAAGCAGCTTTTCCTCCTGATTTTGTCACTTCTCTCACTTCAAGTGGTTCTCAGAAAAAAGGGATTTAATCATTCTAGTGTGTAAAGTTAACGTTGTATCCTAATAAACTTCCCATCAAGTTTATTGTTTCTTTTTAGCGAAAATGTTTTTATATAGGTTTAAATTTGTGTTTTATAAAAAAAAGATGCAAGTGCGATAAAGTCTCCAGAGGAACAGTATCAGATTCTCCAGTTTGCTTTGAAATACTAAGCATCTTATTTGTGATTATCTAAAGTGTCACAAATCATAGTTACAAATATTACTATTGATTATTTTATTAATTATTAATTATTTTTTATTATTTCACCTGATTCCTGGTACATCTCCTCACATCTCCTCACATAATTTCTATGATATTGACACTTGGACAAGTTCTAAAATATCTGGCACGAACAGGTTTCGAGCTACAAACACAGAATGTTATGGGAGCATTGAACTGCGCAGCACAATTGTAATTTTAGCAGGTACTGCCTTTTATAGTTATTGTACAGTTTAGGCACATGCAATGATAACATGCAATAATCAACTAATCAAGAGTCCATATTCAGTTAATTGTTCCCAATTTTCCAAGGTATATTGTATGCAGTTTTAAAAGTATTTATCTAAATAATTTTTACAGAGCATTTTAGAGAATCTGACACAATTCTTCAGGAGACTTTGGCTGTCCCACTTTTTGCCTTTTTTTAGTAGCAAAATTATTATTATTTATTGATACTTTATGGATCAATTTATGGAAGTTCTTTCACTGCATTTAACCTATGTGCCTTGAGAATAACCAGGGCCCAAATGTTCCACACATTACTGTGGGTTGGATTTGAATGAAACATACACTCACAGTAAACAATATTTTTATGTTGTTCTATTCTAACCTTGTAAGGTGTTTTGTGCCTGGGGATGTTCACTAGAATAAAATCACACAGCTAATGCATTAATAAACATTAGAAACTAGCCCTCTAATTAACCTTTCATGTGGAAGCCAGCAGCAGAGAGAGGATATATGATGAATAAAAAGAGGGCACGTTTAGCCTGCACAAAATTTTAATGTAGATCAGGGGTAAACCGTAGATTGGGTAAACCTGTCAAGGTCGTTTGCCATGGGTGGCTGCATAGATGATAAGCTGACTGAGCATCCTGTCCATCACTTGTAAGCTGTTGGAGCCCCGGGGAATCGAATCCCTTTTACTAATGATTCTGGGTTTTTTCAGCAGTGGGAAATAAAAATACAAGAGCATTATTATCTTTCAGCGTTCGGAATGCTCAGTCAGTATATCCCTATCCTAAGGCGCACATCTGTGCAGCCAAACTTTGCCAACCTATAATATTATATGACATGACTTAAACCATTTTTTTCTTATATGTGTAATGATCACTATATTAGGATCACCTGACACCTGGAACACCTGGTATATGACCACTGGTAAAAGTGCCAATTGGCAATCAGATAAAGTGTTGATCTGTCCACTACACAGAAAAAGGCAACATTTATCAGCAATGTTTACTGTAAATCGAGCTACTGGATAGAGGTCCCACTGATCACAATCAGCCATAACAGATTTAGTGTGGCAGATAAATAGATCTAATATGACTCGCTTGAAGTGATATTTTGTGGGTTTGTGAGGTTAGCTGCTTGGGCAGATTATGAATCTTAAGGATTAAATATAGATTAAATAATGAAATGTTAAATACTAATGCTGCGGTTTTGCACTTCTGTGTTCTGGTGAGGTTTTCTTTATGGCACTTTAATAGATTTTTCTAGCGTTATTTATTGAAGGATAAATACTTAAAAACAAGAGATGGGCACAAGTCAGAATTATTCATGTTGGGGTGAATTATTCATGTTGATTTATTTGAGAGAGCGTGCAAAGTAGGATTTATTTAAAGTTTCATTTCAGCCTAATATCCTGATCTGGAAAAACAATAGCCAGTAAAACCTGTAAGTGTTTTTAAATTATATAACAGGTTGTCTTAAAAGTTAACACAAATCTAATTAAATCTATGATTTTGTCTAAAATGTCATTTTTATTTAAATAACTACAGGAAAGATACTATTATTATTTATATATATTATTATTATTTATTATAATTATTCCTTTTACTCCTTTTATTCCTTTTATTAACTATTTTTCCTGCAAACTTGTATGATCTGTTTTTTATTATCACTTTAAAATACAGCCTTCTAATAATCGGGTAATAAAACATCAGGGGTATGACAGTTGAAATAAGTTATACACTCACCGGACACTTTATTAGGTACACCTTGCTAGTAAAAGGATGGACCCCTTTTGCCTTATGAATTAGAATTCAAATACGGGGCAGTCGTAGGCTTGTGGTTAAGGAACCAGCTTTGCGACCGGAATGTCCCTGGTTCGATTCCAAGTACCGACAAGTCATGGCTGAAGTGCCCTTGGGCAAGGAACCTAGCCCCCAGTTGCTCCCCGGGCGCTGTGCTGGCTGCTCACTGCTCCGGACACGTGTGTCACTTCACTAGTGTGTGTTTATGTGTGTGATTCACTGCACGGATGGGTTAAATGCAGAGGACCAATTCCGCTGTGTGCAAACATAGTGGCAAAATGTATCACTTTCACTTTCAATTGCCGTAACTCTTCGTAACATGCTTTTAACAGAAATGGCATTCTGCATACCTTGCTTCCATCGAGTGGTTAAATAAGTTACAGTTGCCTTTCTCTCACTTGCAGGCTGTTCCTGTACCACGATATCACCGGAAACATCTAGCCGGAGTTCACACAGCACCCCATCACATGAGAGCCGAGCATTAGGCTAGGGACACGTATTTGTGGAGCCACTGAAGTGGGCATGGGGTCTGCATGTTGAAATGTTACAAAATGGTGAAGTAATCCGTTAATAGCCAGGTGTTAATAATTCATAATTGTTCAGTTTAAATGACATTCGAAATCGGAAAATATCATTGTTTATCATAAATAAATATTCTACATATTAAAACTAATTATTTAAACTAATATGCTCATTGGCATAGATACATTTGTTTTTTTTATTACTTTGCAAATTTTATTTTACATTTATGAAGTATATTTAAATAATAGAGGCTTAATGGATCTCTCTGTATGCTAGGAAGCGTGTCAGACGTTAAAGCCCGAAGCTTTAAACCATCTTTACACCTGCTAAATCAATTCAACATACAAGAAAACACTCTGTAATTTTTATAAGAAAACAGTGTCTGAAATGTGGAGACAGATTATTTGGAGTCAAATTCTGTAACATCTGTGTCCTGTGGGCCCGTATGTAAGTAGCCCTAACACATCTCCCAGTATACTTTGCAGAGGGACACCTGCAGTAAATGGACACGGAAGCGTCCATTTAGGATGAGGATTTAAGCTGTACACATAGAAGCAATCAGGGAAAGCTTGAATTTATTAAAAAAGGGATCTGGACAAAAAAACACAACGAACCGTATAAAAACTTGTAATTTGTCTAGAATCCAGTGCAGTTCCAAACTCTGACACCAGATGTCACTGAATCCCCACAGAACTGGATGGTGGGATGCACAGATATGCTGTGATAGGGATAAACTGACTGAGCTTCCTAGTCTCATTTCAGCCGTAAGGGCAATTTTATTCATACATAAATTTTCTTCCACTTAATCCACATGGGACTGATGCTCAGATGGTTCCCACCAAGGCTTTCTGGGAGCAAGGGCAGGAACAACCCTAGAAAAGGTGCCAATCCATTGTAGGACACACACATACAGTCACACACACATTTACTAACTTAAGGGGAAATTTACAGACACCAATTAACTTAACATTCGTGTCCTTGGAATGAGGGAGGAAATCCGGAAAAACCCCAAGCAGACACGGGAAAACATGCAAATTCCACAAAGAAATTTCCTGAGTCCTTTTTGCTGTGAGACTATGACACTACCCACTGCTCCACCATGCCACCCCATGCAAGGGCAATTTAGAGACACAAGTTTGCTTACAGCATGTCTTTGAACTGTGGAAGGAAAATGGGGCTCCTAGAGGAAAGCCACAAGGACATGGATAGAAAATGCAAACTCCACACAGAAAGGACGTTCTTTGCCCCACCCGGGATTGATCTTCTTGCTGGGATGTGGCAGCAATACCTACTAAATTTCCTTAGTGTCATCACTAGGAATTTTTTATAGAGGAACTACAGAGAGATTCACACTCGCTTAAGGATTTTTTTGTTTAGTATATGGGAATTTTTTTTTATCTCCTACAGGACCCTAAAAGAATAATTTTCTGTAAGCATGTGTATATTAAATGAATTAATTTGCGACACAATGAAAGTAAATTGGTTTTGTTTTTTATTCCTTAAAGGTTCTAAGGTTTGGGTTCCGATTGCTTCTGAAACAATTGCAGATTGCTCCTCCCTAATGGAAGTTACCACAAAATATCCCGGAACTCTCTCGAGTGACTCACACTGTAAGAATATAAATGTGAAGTCGGTACAATGTTTGGAAAGTATAAAAAACACATTGAGAATAAAAGGAAATAAAAATGGGTGTTGTGTTTGATATGAAAATATGATTTCAGCTGATATTTACCATCATGTCCTTTCTCGTTTCCTGCTTGGATCTGGATCTGGATTAAACAAAACCAGAGTTCAGTGTCATACATTTTCTGCATGCTTTATCTCTAAAAAACACAAAGCATCACTGATATTAAATATTTTTTGTCCATGTTGCTGTAAAGTTCGTCTCCTTTGCCCCATCTTCTTGTCTTCACCCCGATTTGATTGAAACACACCTAGGAGAAGATTGCATACCTAGTGTCTTTAAACTGACTCCAAGCCTGCGGCACTGCACTTTATTACAGGACAATTCCTCTGACATTAAAGAGCACAGAGATCTTTTCACTCGTTTGTATGTGAAGCAGTTGGCAACGCCATGCTGCTCTTCATATGGATCATTCTGTATGATGTCTTATAAACCCTTCATATCCGCCTCTGCTTTATAGTTTGGCACCCTGTGATGGCCCCAGAGAGGTAGTGGGCTTTTCTAAAGCTCTCAATAAGCATTTAGCATTCTGCTCTTGATCATTCAGTATAAACCTCTATGTTCATTTGGTTGAATAATATGTTAAGGTTAAGATTATTTGTCATTTCTGCAGGACAACATTATTATTGATGGCTGCTCACTGCTCCGGGCACGTGTGCTCACTTCACTTGTGTGTGTGTATTTGTGTGTTTCACTGCACGGA